>CM036538.1:32737393-32949893 GCA_020745685.1 Tautogolabrus adspersus
GCGGACTTATCAACAGAGTCCGCTTTACCACGCTATACTGTGACTATTTGCCGTCATGTCAAGGCTACGTGTAGTTGGACAGAATCACAATAGGAACTAAAGAGTGGAGAAGAACTTACTGGAGAACAGAAAACAGAATGCAGCAGGTTAAACAGAGCACGGAGATCACGCCGATCACAGCGAATAAACCCCACCACCTCGTCCCACTCCCTCACAGTGAATTCTCCTGAATGTTTCCTGCTGCGTTCTCAAATCGGCTCACTCACTTCACACAGAAATTCTACAACAGGGCTGTCAGGATAAAGCCAGAGTGACAAAATTGTCTGTTTCCTTTCACACATGCAGCTCAGAGTTTTTCAGCAGTTTTGTCGAAAGTGTGAAAGTAGCTTGACATCCTGTCTTCCCCTTCTGCTGCAAATCAGCTGGTCAAAGAAATATAAAGCACTAAAACAACAACTTACAAGAGGAGACGGTGGTTGTTTAATTTCAAGTTTGGCTAAGGATTAAAACGTGGTTCATTAAAAAAAGGCATACTCAGCATGTCTATGGGACACGATGATTAATTCTGAACCATGCTGTGGGTTATGTTCATTTCTTAATGATGCTTTCTCCCTGAAGTCACACAGCAGAAGTTAAGTTCAGTAAATACTGCTCGCCCTTTTTTGTTTAACCAAATAAGCAAGAATCTTCGTTCCTATCAGTTTATAACACAGAACCATGAGCCTAAGCTGGAGAGGAAGATACAGTTTCAGAGTTTTCTTTACCCAATTCTCCAGGCACTTCTCGTAAAGCTGGTACCACTATTCCCATGAGTGTGTGCGTGTGTGTGTGTGTGTGTGTGTGTGCGTGCGTGCTTGTGTGTGTGTGTGTGTGCGTGTGTGTGCGTGCGTGTGTGTGTGTGCGTGCGTGCACTCATGCTTTACAGGATCAACGATTTGCATCCATTAACGTTCTTCTTGTAAGTCTTGTTAATGGATGAGTTTTCTATGAGAAGGGAACTTGAGGATTTACACTCGCTCATTTTTTCCTGTTCTTACTGTGAATATATTGTGTTTCATATATTGTATCATAAATATTTAAAATGTTTTTGCTTGGGGTCATGGTTCGGGAACCTGTCTCTTCAAAAGGCTGATTGGAGAGTCTCAGCTTAACCCTGAACCCCCTGACCTCCAGACTGTTACAGAGACTCCCTCTCTTTATGCTCAATTTCAGCTCCTCTTGTTATCATCTTAAGAAATATAATTACTTTGCTTCTAAACTGACAACTACTAACAACGTGTCAATCATCAACTGGAGGTAGGGAGGGAGTCCAGATGCAGCAGGGGTCACAGAGGTCATCCAGTGCGGACCTGATTCTAATAATACATTATGGATGGATGCCCAAATTAAACCTGGGCAAAGTTTCAGATCATGAGGTAACCGTAATCCCACGATCTATCTGCAGAGCGCGCTAAAATGGTTTGTTCAGCAAATAGATCCCTCAAGGCTTGTTCTGAAAATCATGTGATAGTTCCCCGATGTGAAACCAAGAATTTCACCAGACGGCTTCAAGCCTCTACGTAAGCTGGTGAAACCTCTTACATAGACTCTCTTCTGCCAGCACTGGAGAGCGGACTCTGTTGCATCGTCCCCTACTTCCGCGTCGTTTTTTTACGTCACACCCCCCCTCCTGTCTGACAGGGATAGTCTCCCGCTGTGAGGAGCCCTGTGACAAAACCCTACCCAACAGACTCTGGTTACAAATGTTTGACAACTACATAAAGCAGTCAGTGGAAAGCCGAAACCGTGGACGGTATGGAACCTTTTTGAAAGCAAAAAAATGTTCAATGATTCATGTTGGAGAAGATTTTCAAAAATTGATGATAAACCGAGCTATTCTGTTCATATCCATCAGTGAAGCGCTGAAAGAGAGGAGAGCTGAGAAAGGTTTCACCCGTGAAGAATATAATATAAAGTTTAAAACCAGGAAGAGGAGCAGTGACTCCGCCCTCAGGGACAGAGGGTCAGAGGTGCGAGCCGGGAGAAAACCTTCAGAAACATAAGCCGAACAGACGAGGCAGCAGAAGCTTTGGGATTACAGTCACTTCCATGAACTTTGCTTACTGCACAAGTTGGTTATTTTGTGGGTTTACAGCCAATAACGCTGATGTTATTTCACAGAGGCTCTAATGCTTTTACAAACAGCGCTGACCTTTCCAAGCTTTAAGACGACGTCTGCTCCAACTCCTCCAGAGGTTTGCATTAAAAGGGGGTTACACTTTCTCTACAAGGTAGATCTGTGATGATGGAAGAACTCAAACAGTCCACAAACAAGTCGCAGATACAAAGAAATGAAACTTAAATACAACCTTAAATGAAAAGAGACCTCGGTAACATTTAGAAACCACAACCGAGAAAGGCTTTTTGTCACATTCCTTCTCTTTTTGACTGACGTGAACCTCAGAGACCTCCAGCTCAGTCATGGTCAAAAATAAACCACTCTTCCTCTGAGTAGTTGTTCTTGTGAAATATAGACACGTGTCATCTGTTCTTCTGTTTTTTTGTGAACTGTCAAACCAGTGACCACTATCTTAAAGCCGAGGATCACTTCAAACTCGCACGCCAGCCACCTTCATGCAAGCCAACAGACAAATACCAGCATGACCCGATCCAAATAAAACCATGAAAATCAAAGTATTAATGTCTTAGTGAAGGGATTGCTCCTTTAGGCCACTGGCTCAAACTTTTCCCCAATTCAGAGATTTATTGCTTCAGCAAGTTTTCAAAAACAAACTCCACAAACAGGAGGGTGTTTGCAAAGGATAAAAAAACAGACAAACAGCTGAGTGACGTTGCTTTAGTTTCAGTTTGTGCGCTCATACAGTAAGTAAGAGTCAAGATGCTTGGACATATCCTGATGCTTCAGTTATAAAGCCTCTTTTCTCTCAGTCATGGTTAGCATGGTCAGTGCTGGTTATTAATTCCCTTATTTATATGTCTTATATCTAGACACCAGCCTGATAGAAAAAAACTTGAGGCTCACTATAGATGACGATGCTCTTTGCACAGCACGTGATCGGCGCGTAGGGAGGGCCGGGCCTGGTCGAGGTACAAGAGGGGACTCAGATGATTTAATAACGTACACAACAAAGTGAAGACTTCAATCTGCACTCTCCAGATTCAACAGTGTGAGTATCATCCTACTGAGCTGATGAGTGAAAGGAGCAGGTAGCAGCTCTGTTTGAAGGTCCCTGGGATAAACGTGCTCTCTGAGTGCATTCATCTTCTAAATTAACTCTCAAAATCTTTTCATCAATAGTCTCTTTATTAATGTTACTCTTACTCTTTGTATTAGCAGCAGTATTTCTAATCACTCTTCAGTAATTGACTCTCTACAGGGGCTGGGTGCAAGGACAGACACTAGAGTCTATTGCTATTCAAACACTTTCTCTGAAATACTTCCTGCTTTTGAGAACTGTAGAGCTGTTCAACCGACTCATTAATGTTGAAGTTACAGAGTTTTGCTTTAGATAATTCAGATTTTCCTTCCAGTGTTTCCTCCTCTCCTATAGAGAGGAGCGTCATGCAGCGTGTGGACATGTCCGGTTCCTGTGAACCTGCAGCAGGACAAGGCCAGCTAGCAGCATGTTGAGCCGGAGCAGCGACCACGTGCAATCACCTCATCACTGAGCCGTGTGAAGGGAAGACATGTAACGTTTCAGAGCAGCGGTACACAGGAGGACTGATCTGAACTGCCAAGAACACGGCCTTCACCTTGTTCAGACGACACTGTGTATGTGTGAGAGAGAGAGAGAGAGAGAGAGAGAGAGACAAGGGGAGAGAAACAGAGACGAGAGAAGGAAAGCAGGAGTCAATGTGTTTGGAAGAGATAAGAAGACAGACCTGGACAAATGGGTACAACAAGGAAACAATTTTCTTCGCCAAGAAAATGAGTAATGAAAGAGAGGGAGGGACCACTTTAGAGTCACGCTGTGATTTGTTGTCATGCTGTTAGTGTGTAATGTAAAATATTTGACCTTCAATTACAGGCTGGCAATTATTTTATCTTAATTAATCTCCTTCTCTCCATCTCTCAGAAACATTTGTTCTGCTATACTTTCATTAACAAGACGCACTGTATGTGGACAGCATAGATGAACAAGAAGGAAAGGGGCCTCCAGAAACTTTTCTATATAGTTTTGGCTTCGCTGTCTGTTCCAGTTGAGTTCAATCTTATCTAAGGGCAGGCATTTTTAAGTTTAAGTCAAACTTATGTGCGGACCAAACAACCGTACAGAGGCCGCTTACAAATGTCCCGGTCCGCTTTTTTTCTGACTCTGGTGCGGTTCGTTTGTAGTAGAATATGAACTGACCTAACTTCAGGAAGTAACCAGCGTGGGCTAGAGCTTGGATCGGGATCAAAAAATCCAGCCCGACCCTACCCGAGCCCGGCCCGGCTGATACGGACTGCTCTTTTGATACGAACCTGCTGCTTTGTGGACGACGTCCCCTATCAACTACTACATGGTACGTTTCCCTGTGTTGAACTTGAGCGTGTGTGTGTGTTACTCCCGCTCCACGCCCTTGTTGGGTCCGCTCAGCTCGAGTTTCTTGTGTGTCACTGTGCGCGGCCTGATTGACAGCTCAGGATTGACGCGGGTGGTGTGTCACATTGACTGGGTCAGTGCTTCAGCAAGCAGCATAAACTTAAGAGAAGAGCAGCCAAAAAGCACAAAAAAACAGAACCCAAAAACACGGAGCTCGGCCCGATGCGAGCCCGAAGTCAGCCATCGGGTTCCGTAGGGCTCAGGTCGGGTTGCAGACCTCTAGCGTGGGCCCTCTCTGTTTATCATTACTGAACATGTGTTCAAGACCTGATGGATCTATAGAAACAGTTTGAGTTGATGAGCAGGTCCTGCTTCAGGAGGATTAACGTGCGCTTTCTCCTGAACTGTCTTGATATGCAAACAATATAACCTCACCATCTGTGTCACCAATTCCCCCTGCCTCCAAAATTTACAAACATATACTATGAGTCAGAGTCTGCTTGGGGGCAGGGGAGGGGTAGCTTATAGGTTTGGAAGGACTCCTGAACATTTCTGATATCATCAGTTGCTGTATGGACGGACCTCGGGTTTCCATCACGCGCAGACAGCTGCACAGAGCAGACAGCTGCCTGTGAGACTGGGCCATATACTTTCAATATTGAGGAGGGATACGACCGAGCCCTCCCAATCTGGACCGATCCCAGGGTTATTGACATCTGATTGGCTCGTGCCGGCTCATCATGACCAAAAACAAAAGTGTTTGCACGTGTTTGAAGTTGTGATTCATAGAACAAAGTTCTGGCAAACGATGCAGCTTAATGTGCAAAATCGGCCGATAGTTTGAAACTAATGCTCTGCAGCTCAAAGTCCCGTGCTGAAATCTGTCCCGATACATCCCTGCAAGTTTTTGGCCTTGTATTGTGCGCAGGCAACATTTCTAAATGAGAGCTCTGATCTGAACGGATTCTTTAGAGTCAAAACTTTATGTTTTAACAGTGTCACAACCCTCAAACAGACTCTTAAGACAACGTGGTTACGTGCCGCAGTGCTGTGTGATGGTGTTTGCCTGTTTGTCATTCTCTCATCTTTCCTTTTTTTTCTATTTTTCTAGACAGCAGGTATTTCAGAACAGACATCAAATGATTTCATGTCACTCTGGAAAGCAGCATCAGCATAAAAGGTAGCACGTCTGTGAATATGTGCATGTGAAATCATGCATACATTCATGCCACTTTAACTCACAGACTCACACTCACACACTGCCCCTTTGCTGCTACTTGAAATTATTTTAAAACGTCACACATGTTACCTGAGAACTTCTGATACACACACACGCACGCACGCACACACACACACACACACACACGCACGCACACACACGCACACACACGCACTCAGAATTATTGCTTGGGGTAACAGCTGTGGCAATAGGATAAACTCAAATCCATTAAAAACACACAGACTTTCACAAACATACACACACACACTCTCTCAGGTTCTTGGCGAGATGCATAAGTGAAGAGTCAAGCTCAAAGCCCCCGAGCTAGCCTGCAGGCTAACACACACACACACACACACACCACTCACACGTCAGACCTCACAGCTCACACAAATCCACATGGAAATTCAAATACACACAACAATCACACACATCAGGACTCTGACTCGAGGAACTCAGATTGGAAATGATAAGAGGACACACACACACACACACACACACACACACACACACCTCTGTGATTAGAGGTTATAAGCTTTGGCTTGCTGTGGGTAATGGTAATGAACGGCCTGTTACCTGATGCAGGGTTGTTGCACACTAAAATACATACTTATAATGTTACGATGTTGGATGTTCACGCTAAACCTCCGCAAAGTTTATTTTGGCGAGACTTGGCGAGAACCTGACGTCAGGCTCTGCCGCCAGCATTTCCAGCGTGGTGATTGCCATCAACGGGACTCCAAAAGCCCCCTGCAGCAACAGATGAGTGATGTCACTGAGGCTTCGTCCATTAATATTTACAGTCTATGGTTCAAACACACATATGGGGGGCGCTGAGAGCCAAGTGGTTATGACACGCGCCCCATGTATGGAGGCAATAGGCCTCAGTGCAGCGGCCATGTGTTTGAATCCAATCTTGGCCCTTTGCTGCAGGACATCCCCCTCTCTCTCCTCCCAACACTTCCTGTCTCTCTATAGCTGTCCTATCCAATGAAGGCAAAAAGGTCCAAAACATATCTTTAAAAAAACACCTATGGTGTGTTTCCTCTCCGCTGTAACTTTACTAACTGTTGCTTAGGGCTCATGGTGGATCAATGTCGGGTCTTTGTAGATAATATAACAACGAGTGAGATAACTTGTGTTATGAATAAAAAACTGATTCATTGAATTTCTATGAAAAGTCTCTTAACTAGTCAAAACATTGTAATGAAGCAGTAGCTCAGTCTGCAGGGACTTGGGGTTGGGAATCTGAGTCCCAGTGGGGACCAAGTCTGGAACTAGGTCTGGTTGCTGGAGAGAGGCCAGTTCACTTCCTGAGCACTGCCGAGGTGTCCTTGAGCAAGGCACCGAACCCCCCCCCACCAGCTCAGGAGCGCTCACTGTGGGCAGCCCCCCCCTCACTCTGACATCTCTCCATCAGTGCATGTCCAAAGGATCCAGTTTGTGCATGTGTGTGTGTTTCAGCCTGTGTGTGTGTGCAGCAGGTTCAACATTTCATTTCCCCTCGTGGGTTAATAAAGTAGTTCTTCTTTTTCTTCTTCTTAATCCTAATTTCAGCACCAAAAAGCTTTGTATGGATACTTTTTTTAAATCAATTTACTTTTCTACCAACATGTTCTCCTTCTCAGGACTACGTCAATCTTTCCCCACTCCCCACTCTGTTTGAGTTTCACAACTCATTTCACAGTATTAAAGGAAACATCCACTTTAATACCACTCTTAGTGTACCTTTCATTTCCCGGTCCATTTTGCTGTTTGATGGTTTGTATTCCTTGAGGCTCCACAAACAGAACATTACCGCCTTTCATCATAAAATAACACCTCGCCTTCTTTGAACATCACACACAGTGATGTACATTAACAATGTTAAAGCAGCTTGAGGCTTTGCTTTCAAAACAACTCTCTTTATTCAATCATTTCCTGTCTTCAGGCGGTGCATTGTTTAATGTTACAGTGTTATGCTCCATGACACTTTTCTGAAATAAAGAGACAACTATCAGCCAGTGCAGGGACACAGAATGGACTCATAACACGACCCTTTAATGTAGGATGAGTCGTTTATACGAAACGTTTTGTAAGAATACATAAAGCTACATCCAAGGTAGGATTATTACTCTCTTTTTTCAATCCCAGACGGATCACTCCTCTTTATTTTCCATCCGATTTCTTTCATTGACAAACTTTGGGTTCACAGGAATAATGTACGCAACAACAGTGCTGTCAGAATGGGGCCCCCTAAACCCCGATGTCCACATACTCCATGTGCACTGTGGTCCATCAGCACCGCGCACTATGCCACCGTCTGTTGCCACTCCAGTCAATGATTGTGTTTCCACAGCGAACAGTAGTCCGTCTCCAGAGCAGGCCAGTAGCGCCACTACGCTCGGCGTGAGTCTATTTTTGACGGAGTACGCTGCAGGGCTGGAAAGAATAGAACGACCCGCACAGGAAGTCAGACAAGGAAACGCAAGGAGCGTCCAGTCAATTTTAATACGGACATACGGACTTGCGATTGTATTTGTCATCACTTTCTCAACATGATGTCAAAACAGGCACCGAACGAACGAACAACAAATCATCCTCAGAAAGATAAAGCAACATGTTGTTTGCACCTTTTCTTCTTTATTCCCGCTTGACCTTGTACTTCTCCTGTGATCTTGTAGTTCTCCCGTGATCTTGTAGTTCTCCCGTGATCTTGTAGTTCTCCCGTGATCTTGTAATTCTCCCGTGATCTTGTAGTTCTCCTGTGATCTTGTAATTCTCCCGTGATCTTGAAGTTCTCCTGTGATCTTGTAGTTCTCCCGTGATCTTGTAGTTCTCCTGTGATCTTGTAGTTCTCCCGTGATCTTGTAGTTCTCCTGTGATCTTGTAGTTCTCCCGTGATCTTGTAGTTCTCCTGTGATCTTGTAGTTCTCCCGTGATCTTGTAGTTCTCCTGTGATGTGTGTACAGGTGTTAATGGCTGCGCTCCGCTACGCTCACGCTCCAGAAACAGATTCAGTGGGGCAGAGCGCACGCCATACAACGGCGCAATACCGTGGCGACGTCAGACCGCGGTGTGCATGGAGTATGTGGAAATTGGGGGTTAGGGAGGTTTCCTATTGTCATTTAAAGAATCTGAATGCTGGGTGAGTCTTACAGCTCTCTTTTTATTTATGGTGCATCATTGAGGATTTACAGTAATAACCTTAGAGGAATTATTGGCAGTAGCTGCACACCTGAGAGCACTGTTCACTGCTGGCTTCATCCCAGTTGACTCCTCCATTCCCAGTCAGGCCACCATTAGCCGTCTCCATTGCCTCCACAGGTTGCCTATAAATCATTGCCATGCAGGCCAACAGGCAGTAATAGAGACAGATAGTCTCTCTTCGACTGCATTAATGAACTGTTGTTCCTGGAACCAGATAGACGGATCGATACTGCATTGTTTTCTGCTCCGCCATCACACCAGCCTCACTATCAGCTCAGGTAGGCAATTAATAAAAGGGCAACGCAGGGAATAAAGCATTACTCAACTAATGATGTTTTTAGATCTGCCAAAATGAACGTTTCCGCCTCTGTTGAGTTAGACTTTTTAAGAAGCGGCAGCGTTCTTGTGTTGTTGTCTGGATACCATTTTCCTTCTTTTGTTGCTGCAGATGAAGATGTTACTGAATATTGAGCAATTATTTATCCAATTAAATTTACAACTAATTGTGCAACCATGCTGCTTTGTTTTAGAATTGTCCATATAAATCTAGCAGCAAGAAAAAGAAGGTAACCCCGCCACACTCTTAGGATGTTTTCACACCTGAATCTCATTCGCTTTATTCCGATTCAGATTATAAAATGACGAGTTGTTTTATGTTCACACTGCAATATAGTGAGGCGGGCCAAAGCTCACACCAACGCAGTGTCAGCAGAGAAACTCCGACAGCAAGATGATAAAGAACAAGAGCAGCTTGTCAGAGGTGGAGGCACGTGCGCCTCCAAATCAAAACAAACAAGGATGGGGGAAAAAAAAGGAACGAGGATGGATGCGACCGGTTCGAGTAACGCCCCTTTCAAATGTTAAGTTGTTAATTGTTTACGTGCAAGGTGAAGTTTTGTATTATTTACTGGGTGGGAGTGTCAATAACATGAGGCGGGCTAATGACGCCACTTCCACACTGAATGAATCAGACGAAGTAGGAACAAATATCGGCCTACTGTGCACGCCTACTGAACAGTAGATCCTAACAGGATACAGCACGGAGAGAAGGGACTGTCTTCTGTCAGAGTGTGTAGAAGCACCCAATGATCTGCTCAGAGGAACTACCTGGCCGCACCTGATTTCAAATCATCTCACATTTTCAACAGGCCGTCTGCTATTGTGTTTTGCCCTTCTGTCTGGGTGTGTTCGTGTCCCTGCAGGTCGCTGGTGGGCGGTGTTCTGCCACACCTGGGCAGTGTCCCAGGTGTGGGCTATTTAAGATCAGACAGTCATCCTCTCACTCTCTCTCATCCACTCCCAGCGTCCCCACAGCTCCTCATTGCACCATGTTGTGTTGTAGTTTTCTCATGTTAATTTAGTTTTACACCATACAACATGCTGCACGCACCACACACTCACACAACACACTGATTCACTGACAAACACACCTCACTGTCTTTGTAAATAGTTATTATTTTTGGTACTTTGTGGAAAACTTTTACAGCGTTTAACTAAACGCTGTAGTTAAAACCGTACATTTCCCTTACGTTACGTTTTTGTCCGCCTTAAGAGCCGGGTCGTGACATCCGGCCTTAACTGATGAGAAGAAATCATGTTCCCAGGTTGTGTTTAAAAAGCACGAAGACATCACATATGTGGCAAATGTCAACAAATACACCTGGATAGTCCTGATAGGGAAGAAAAAAAAACACAGAAGAAGAGAAGAATAAGAAACAGAGAGGAATTGGAAAAGTGCAAAGACTCTTGTTCTCTCTCAACCATTTATTTTCTCCTCTCCCACTCTTAGTCTTGTCTTTTTCTTTTCTTCCTCTTCTCCTCCAAACTTTCAACTTCTCCTTTCTGTCCTCAAACCCCCTTTTTCGAAATCACATCTCCACTCAAAATATTTTTTCACTCTCGTCCTGCTGTCCTCCTCCCTCCCTTCATCTCATCTTTACAACTTTGGTGTTTCCTATCTCCTCATGCTCTTGGGATAATTCTCCTTCTCACACTTCTTCTCACTCTTCGCTCCTTCTCTCATCTCCTCGTCATTTTTTAAATCAGTCTTCTTAAACTTCACTGTTCTCTTGTCATCCTCTCTTCCACTTCCAGCTGTTTGTCTTTCATCCCTTTCCCATCATCCTCCTCCTTCTTCTCCTTTGTCCCAACATTTTCCTCTAATTTTCTCCTTTATAGTAATATTTCCTCTCCCCCACATTCCTCATTTTTTCCTCCCCCCTCTTTAACCCCTCTCTCCTCCTCCTCCTCCTCTCCATCACACTGTTTCCTTCCTTTGCTTGTTCTCCAGATGATGAACGACTGGTTGTTGCACTCATCCATCTACTGGGCAGCCTCATCTATCTATCCACTGCCTGCCCCCCCCCCCCCCACACACACACACACACTCACACGCACATGCACACACACACACACACACTCACACATGCAAACACACACAAACACACACACACACACACACACACACACACACACACACACACACACACACACACACACAAAACATAACTGTATGACCCTGTGCACACTCAAGCTGTCCACAGAGGAAACGATGAAGAGTAATCTGAATGGGTTCAGCTCTGCGTGCACACACACACACACACACACACACACACACACACACACACACACACACACACCTTCTCTCATGGTGTGTCAGGACAGCTTCTGATTAAAGAGCCTCTATAGAAAATCAATACCTCCTTCATTACCGTCTCACCCCTCTCTCTCTCTTTTTCAATCTCTCTCTCTCTCTCTCTGCTGCATCCCTCTGACTCGTCTCCTTCCTCCTCTCCACTCATTCACCCCCCCCTCCCTCTCGCTCTCCTCCTACTCGTCTCCTTCCTCCTCTCCACCCATTCGTCCCTCTCTCCATTTTATTCATTGGAAAAGCAATAAAACGTCTCACATGAGGTAAATTCTGTGTTGACAAGCGGTGATGAAAAACTGTGACACTCACAGCATGAGCTTATCAACAACAAAATCACTTCAGTCCGTCTGATCAATACATGCGTTTCAAAGAGCAGAGAGAGGTTTCCCAAAATAACCGAGGATTCTCACAAGCACAACAGCAAAGATTTAAACATGAGGGGCTAAGACGTCAAAACAGCTGTTGGACTCTGCAACAGGAAGCTTTCACTTCTGAAAATTCCTGCTGGGCGAGTTTTTCACTAAAGAAGGAATCAAAGTGGCGCTCCTTGTGTTTAAACTTTTGAGTAAAGCCCGGCGTACACGACACATCAGAGACCGAGACTGTGCCGACCTGCCACAATTCAAATCCACGATCCAAACCCACCTTGTCAGAACTGCTTTTAATTACTTATGATCGTGCCTCTACCGTTGTTTTAATGTGTTTTTTACTTTTAACTTGTTTTGTTTTCCTGCTCATGTAACTGTACAGCGTTTTTGACTATTTATTTATTAATTAAATGTATTATTATTATCATCATTATCTCTGCTACACTTTCTCCTCCACTTTGGATTACAAGATCAACGCTTAAAGGCCCTGACACACCAAGCAGACGGCAAAGAACTAGTGGCGACGAAGGCCGACTGTGGCGTTGCCTCACAACGCCCTTGTCTTGGTTAAAAAGTTGCACTTGAACACACCGCAAAGACTACAGTCGTGAGAGGAAATAACTCTCCATGCCAGCAGGCGGCGGTAGTCCGTTGTGATGATACGAGAAGATCATTTTCACACCGCTGTCGCGCAATCGAGAATAATGTCTGATAAAATGTTTAATATGGCGCTGGCGGTGTCAGCTCTTTTAGTGGAAAAAGAAAAGAAATAAGGAGAAACCGCACTGAATGGGTGAGAGCATGGATACTACAGCGGCATGCTCAAGGGGCTTTCCCAAACCTGTGGCAAGAGCTAGAGCTACATGAAACCTCTGAACAGCCAATCAGAGTGATTCCTCTCACCGACCGCGCCGACAAAAGGCCGGCGGGTAGCGACAGAGCCGGACACCCCTAAACCTAGGGGAAGGTCGCTCACTGTCGGTCCAACTAGGGCGACAGTGAGGCAGACGATCTCCTTGGTGTGTCAGGGCCTTAAAGGAGGAATAAGAAAAAAGGGGCGGGGTTCATAGCACAAAAATACACACACCTGCACACACAATAATAACGCACACATTGTGTATAGGTTTCATGTTTAATGATTCCTGCTGGAGCGGATTAAAGTCTGAGCTGTTAAAATCTGTCCACCCTAAAATAACAAACACTCCCACACACTTTGCATCAAGTGATATTCTGCACACTCAAGTTATCCAGGAAAGGATCAAATGTGTCATGTGTGTTTTGGTTATGTATAGTAGGGATGCACCGATCCAGCTTTTAAGGTTACGATACCGATACTAGGACTGGAGTATCTGCCGATACCGATCTGATACAAGTATTAAATTAATAATCTGTATTCTAGGCTGACAGGGTGAGACTGGGTATCAATTATATGTAAGGCACAATCAGGGTTTTCCAACATTGAAACACAAAATGAAATAAATACATATGTGTAAGCTGACTGAATAGTTATTTATTATTAAAAAAATTATAAATATGTACCGGCACTTTGTTTAAACTTCAAAGTGACAACGGGCAAACGTCAGAGCTCCAGAAGTCTGTGGTGAAACTCATTGCAGTTCCATCTTTTAACTCTGATGGTAAGTGGTTGCACAGTGTGTGCTTCTGCTGCGCTGCGTCTCAGCTCCGGCAGTCCGGATCCCTCCGGAGCAGATACGCAAGGCTTCTATTTTTGCCTGATGCCGGAGCACGACGCATCAATTTAGCACAGAAAAGCACAAGCGGGACGGGAAGTCAGACACCGAAACAACATGAAAACATCCGGTTTATTTTCAGAATATAACACTCCGTTTTGATGGTTCAGAAAAATTACCGTATGTACCACATACATCGTATTATCTCGCATTAATCTGTACATTTACTGCAGGAATTCCTCTGTCTCGGCACTCCAGCTGTCCGGCTGTGCTCTCCGTGGGTGTTGACTGACGAGGGTGCAAGGAGCCGGACCGGAGCGGACACGCAATGCACACGTATACTTTGCAGCGCTACCACCACCCCTCGAAACTTTAGCTTTGCATATATTGCGATTCGCTGTTGAAGTTGTTGGTGTAAAATATCTCCAAACTGCCGAGCCTTTGGTTGTAGCTTCTTCATGCTATGTTAGCTCCGGTTAGCTCTCCGTCTTGCTCAAAGCTGCCGGCGCACTGATAATGACGTAGTAGGGGCGCGTTGTTGTAAACACAGCAGCACAGAACTCAATTGAATAGCTCAGCTTTGAGGATCGGCTCCATGGATCAGCACATTGTCACCGATCCCCGATCCAGCTTTTTGGGTCAGGATCGGACCGATAGCCGATATCAGGATTGGATTGGTGCATCTCTAATGTATAGCAGACAACAGCTGTCTTCTTTTTGGAGTCTAATTAGACACAAATATCCAATATTGATGAATCAGTTTTTGTGGGTGTGGAGGAGGTCATAGATTCCTCTGAGCAGCATGTTTGAAGTTTTTCAGGTGTAAAACTAAAGGAACAATACATACGATTTCACAAACTATAAAGAAATAACAAATCAGGAGAGAGGCGAGAGATAGCCTTGAAACCCGTGCAAACAGGAGTGTATGCAAATATGATCTCACATAAACTTTACTGTTCACACTTTTACTGAATACACACACACACAGACACACACACACACACACACACACACACACACACACACACTGCTCACCAACTACAGTATGACACGTAAGAACCTGTGTCAGCAACACTTGAATACTAATGAAGACTTGAGAGGCTCTGATTGAAACGCCTGTTCAATCGAACCTCATTTACACGCACACGCACACACACACACACACACACACACACACACACAGCAACCCATATAAGGCATGCATGCCACAGGGCCACAGTTTGGTTTTAATTCGATAAATAAAAAATAAACAAAACAAAATGCTCTGCACGGTGCAAACATTTTTTTAATCAAACCTCATCCTTAAATTCAACCTCAAAGATTCAGAGCTTTCTCTTTTTCCACACTCACACACGCGCGCGCTCGTGGGTCAGTGTCTGTGTAAGTGAATTGTCATTGGCAGCCCGTCCCTTCTCTTCCTTCTAACCGATTCATTTGCAGTCTGCTCCAATCAAACCTGAACCGAGACAGACGGCGAGGCGGCGTTTATCAGCTGCTTCACATTCACGTCAGCAGAGCGCGGCACACGTCTCATTCTAATTATTTTCTAATTTTAGTCTGTTTTTCATCTGGACCGGTCATGGCGGAGGATGAAGGAGGAGTTTGGCTGTGGACTGTGTGCGTCTTTTGATCAGACACTTGTGTTGATATGTGCAGATGTTGTTGGTTAAAGTTAACTCACTCATGACCGACTGTGAAGTGTGTTTTGACACGAGGGCTCTAAACTCTATTAGTGATTTGCAAAACATTGAAACTCTGAATTCAGAGGTAAATGGAGCTTGTATATTTCTTACTACTCAAAGCGCTTTCACACCGCAGGTCACACCTACACATACACACACTGATGGTAGAGGCTGCTGGGTAAAGAGTCCATCAGAAGTAACTCATCCATTCATACACATTCATACGCCGCCGATGAAGCAGCGAAAGCAACTTGGGTACAGCACGTGTACAGTGTGTGCCAGTGAGGACAATAACTAATCAGACCTATTTGGTTTTTCGTACCAGGCTGTAAACATGTTAATTTATGTGGTAAAAACTGCTTTTCTGCCTGTGGTGTGCACACCTGGAGCCAGCCTCAAGCAGACACTCGATGAATAAACGGATTTTGCACTCCCGCATTGGCTTCATATTTAAGACCGGAGGTTGCCACTTTGTCATATCGCAGGCTCAGGGAGCTGCTGAAGCAGAGAGAACGCTCAATTTCTAAGAGATTCAAACAGTAACTTATTAAAAACTAAGGGAAGAAATCTGTAAGAAAGATCATGCTGTCTCTAAATCAGTGGGGATTGCAATAACGGGTGTGGCCTAGCCGCCCCAGGCGCATGAAATAAAAATAACTGGCTTCGCCTCTCTCTACCTGAGGGCAACCTGAGAGATACTGTAGGAGCACTGACAGTCAGGGGGGGTCACAGTTGTTAAAAGAAGAGTTTGGGGACAAATTGAAAGGACATGAGTTTCCTCTTTTGTAATCAATTGAACTTGAGGGTTTTGGTTCAGTTATATTTTCTTGGTAAACATTTTTCTTGGCAGTAACTTTATAAAGTTTGGAATAATTTGGGAACAAAAATCAATATGCAAAAAAATGCAATAAAACTGTAACTCAGAGAGTGATGTAAGAGTGAGAAGAAACAACGCTGAGGTCATAATAATCCAGCTGTTGAGTTAGTTCATCATTTATTACTTCCTTTAATAATGCAACTTTATACTATTTATGCATGGTCTCCGATTGTGTGGCTTTTTAAACACAAACACGCACGCACGCACACACACACACACGCACACACACACACACACACACACAGTCTAGGTACTCTTCAGTCAACAGCATTATTTTGCATATTGCACATACTGCAGCTTTCTTGTCGTCACCCTCTCCCACTTAATTTTTTTTTGTTGGGCTAATTAGACCCAAACCAACAAACAACAACGGCACGCTGAACTGACAGAGGGGCTGATGGGAGCTCACAGTCCGGCGGTGGCGGCTCATATTTTAAGAAACTCTTTTTATAGACTCCTTAGCGTGTTGATGAATGTTATGCAAACTGTCAGAAACGAAAGATGAAAAAGGGGAATGACACACAAACAAATGACACATTAAATCTCACAGCCCATTAAAACTATAAATATTTCATGTGCTCCAGAAAACATTTAAGACCTGAATAAATCAAGCGATCTGAAGTCATGGACGAGCTTGTTTTAATCTGAATGCAAGCAGTCATCGTTTATTGTTCTGGATGCATTTCTTCCTTCTTTTACTTCCCATTTAAAATTGCTATTGAAGGGAGCGCCTAATGGTTATGTCGCACGCCCCATGTGCAGAGGCTTTAGTCCTTATTGCAGCGGCTGTGGGTTCAAATCCGATCTTTTGCTGCATGTCATCCCCCCTCTCTCTCCTCCCAACACTTCCTGTCCCTCTTCAGCTGTCCTATCAATAAGGGCAAACAGGTATTTAAATATCCTTGAAGAAACAGAAGATGGTCTGCAGGGTCTACTTTGGTCTGGTTATCTGTTATCTAAAAGTTCACTTTGTCCACACCACATAACAAATATTTGACACTTCAAGGCCCCGTGTCCACCTAGCGCTTTTTTCTCAGCGCCAGCGTTTTCAGTTGTTTTCAATGAGTAGAGAGCGTTCGCAGCAGAAAGCAGCTGCCTGGATGAAAAGCGCAGCGCCCAGCGTCTTTTATATAAGCGCTCCGCCGTTTCTGTGCGGCTGCTCCGCGCGCTCAAGTTGAAAATCCTTCATCTTTTCAGAAAGGCACTGTTGACATCTCCGGTGCTCTTTTCGAAATGTCTGATATTCCCCGTGTTTTATCCTCCTACGGATCGTATCTTGTACTCGCATCCTCTTTGCTCCGTGTCTGCTGGGGTAAAAAACTATCTCAAATATAAAACATGCAGTATAAAGTAACGGAGCAGTGTCGGTCAAAGAGCGACCGTTGTCATAGAAACAGGATGGACGTGCAGCGCTTTTATTCACAGCGCACATACGCTTCATGCAAACACTCTGGAGCGTTCAGCCAGCGCTTTTCTGCACGGAAAAAACGCTAGGTGGACACAGGGCCTAATAGATCAATAAAATATCAAGTCAATTAAATATTTCTCGTGTCGCACAACATTTGAAAACGTCAACTGAGAGACTGTTTGTGTAAATTCGGTTATTTTTTTTCAAAGATCCCTAACGAGCAGTAAAAAAGAACTTGTGAGTCTGTGTCTGTCAACAAACGGTCTCCCTGTTTCTGCCTCTGTCCTTTTCTCTTTATCTCCTCCTCTCCACCTTTCTGATTGTCTGAGTTTCCCTCCGACTCTCCCCGCAGGAAACAGCGAAAGGAAACGCGCAGATAGCAGAATGTAACGGCTCAGGTTCCTGCCAGCGGCTGCAGACGGCATTTCAGCTGATTGGCACTGCAGGCGGTTAACACTGCAGCTCGTACAGGATGTTAATGTGAACCACAGCCCGAGGATACACTAACTCTCTGGACTGTGTGTGTGTGTGCGTGCATGCGTGTGTGCGTGTGTGTGTGTGCATGTGTGGTTAGCTGATTGCTCGCTGGCTACTTTTTAAGATTTCAGTGCAGGACTTGTGTTTTCTGTGGAGGCGTTTGAGAATCATTAAAATGTGTGTCACTTTGTGTTTGTGCATATTTATCTATACCACATGCTATGAATGTACATCTGCTGACACACACAGATTCTTAGGGCGTGTGTGTAATTAATTCCTGAATCAATCACTGCACTCTTTGTCAGGCTCAATTATCTGACAATTTATCACGTTGAGAAGCCTTTAGGAATGATCTTGCAGCCTCAAGGTTGCAGGTCTGATTGTGTGAGGAGAAACTTCAAGTGAAACATCGTCTGATTCCTTCTGAGGAGAGCAACAACTCGTCTTTGACGCTTACTTATCCAAAGGCGGAAAGACACTGACTGCAGAAAGTCCTGAACTTCAGTGAGTCTTAGATATTTACAGTTTGACTCATTAGATGGACACCATCTGTATTTTGATTTAAGTGGTAACACTTAATGTTTCTTTAGCTCTTCCGTTTTCTTCATCTCTTTGTCTCCTTCGCCCATCTCCTCTGCTCCTCTGTCTCATGTTTGTTCTTCCTTCCTCCCTGCTCTTCCTCCTTCTTTCATTGATGTTTTGTTTTCCTTTTGACCTTCAAGTTAAACACACACACACACACTCATAGAGAGAGAGCGCGCACACACACACTCAGAGAGGGAGAGCGCAGACACACAGAGAGAGAGAGAGAACGCACACACATACAGACACACACACACACACACACACTCCGAGAGAGCGCACACACACACACACACGTACACACACACACACACACACACACACACACACACAGAGCGCACACAGAGAGAGTGCACACATACACACACACACTCAGAGAGAGCGCACACACACTCACGCACAGAGAGAGCGCACACATACACACACACACACACACACTCAGAGAGGGAGAGTGCACACACACACACACACACACACACACACACACACAGAGCGCACACACACTCACGCACAGAGAGAGCGCACACATACACACACACGCACACTCAGAGAGGGAGAGTGCACACACACACACACACACACACACACGCACACTCAGAGAGGGAGAGTGCACACGCACGCACGCACGCACGCACACAGCCCTGGGGTGAAGGATGCTGAATGCTCAGTCAAGTAAGAAACCAGGTTGAGACCCAGTTTAACCTCGACCTCTCTGGACCACTTCTGCTCACTCAAAGCACCATCCTTACTTTTCCAGTTGCTTTTGACTTCATTAATCTTTCTTATCATCCTTCCACTTCCACTGCATTTAACGAAACAACACTTTATGTCGAACACAGCGAGCGTTATATATCGCATCACGCATGATCACATGCTGGCTGTCCACACTGCATACGTTACATATATACGTCTTTACCCTGTGAATTTCAAACAACGAGACCAGCAGGTGATTGTGCGTCTGCACGGACAGGAAGGATCTGTGGTCAACAACTTCAGGTGTATATCTTTAGTATTTTAATGTCTTATTTTTGCTTATTGTCATGTTTCTGTATTTGTTTTGGATCTTATTTTAGTTTTTAAAATGATTAATGGTTACATTTTCTTTTCTTACGTTTCTTTGTCCCTTTGTCTTGATGCTTGATGTCTTGTGTGAAGCACTTTGAATCGCCTTGTTGTTCAAATGTGCTACATAAATAATCTAGACTTGCCTTTCAGATTGCACGGAAAAAACAAACAGTAAAATATGAATGAAAGTTTGCTCTGTTCTCTTTGATTCAGATATTCATCCTTCAGCCGAGAGTCGCTGCAGCTTCTGTTTCACAGACAGGCTTCTGATATCTCACTTTATTCAAGATGTGTTTCCTGATCATAAACCAAACATACAGCCTTGATTATTGGAAGAGTAGAGGGTTGAACTCACATGACAACACACTGACGACATGTCTAATGAAACACTCTGTCACAAAGAATGAATCTTCTCCTGTTACACGTGTTCACAAAGGGACGTGTTACTCCACAGAAACATGTATTCATGTTTAGTTAGTCAGGCGTCAGACTGCAGCAGATAACCAGTCAGACAATAGATCTCTGTGTTCCCCTCACATGTACAGATATGACTCATTCAGTCCTGAACAGGCTGCAGATGAATGTCAGAACACAAGAGACACACACACGATACACACGCCATGCACACAAAACAAAACAAGAGACACACACACGATAACGGTCGACAAAGACATGTCAGTTGACAATGTGTGTGTGTGTGTGTGTGTGTGTGTGTGTGTGTGTGTGTGTGTGCCTAATTAATAGAAAAAGCAAAGGAGCGATGCCGGTGTGGAGATAAATGATTGGGATGTCTTTTATACTTCAATGCTTAAGCTACACAATTCAATTCAATTCAATTCAAAAAACTTTATTTATCCCCGGGGGGCAATTCAAGGTCACACAGAGCAGGAAATGAACGACAGTGCAGTACATACTGACACTGAACACATACTGACTGCTCATTGTGCAGCTGCTGCAAAAATGAACTATTATCATTAAAAGTCAAGCAGGTTTGAGATCTGCTCTATGAACGCATAAAGAATGGGACAGACTTAAGGAAGTTTGGGATAAAACATCAGTTGCAGTATCCTTTGCAAACCTACAAAATTGAACATGAAATCTCAACATTGTGTTTTTTTACTACAAATCACAAAACACAACTCTGTGTACGTCCTGCACACACGCTGCAGGTATGTGATTTCAAACGTCTCCTGCTTTTGCACTTCTTGAATCGTTTGCATAAAGATAAAAAACAACAACAACCAAACCAATGAAGCGAATCCTAAATAATCCCATTAGTCAAAAACTCAGGACAGTGGCGTTAACTGTTTTAAGTAACTTTTTAGTAATTGATTACATATTTGTTGTTTTTACTTGTTTTAATGTGTGATCTCCACGGCTTGGAAACCTTGATGTCCTTTCAACAATGAGCAAAGATTTGAATTGAAAAATTGAAAGTAGTTGGTGTTGTCAAGGTCGGCCATCTTCTCCTTGTTTAACAAAACACACATGAAGTTTAGCCCCACCCACATCAACTCTGATTGGTTTACTTACACCGACAAAGGAAGACGCCATTCATGAAGGCTGGATCCCTCTGTTTAAAGTTTCCCTTCTCAAACACACTTTGTTTTGACACTGTTTGCATCAAATACAAAGACTCATGCATGCATGAACACACGCACGCACGCGCACGCACGCACACACGCACGCACGCACGCACGCACGCACACACACACAAGGGATGTGTTTAAACAGGATTAGCTCCACACAGTCCTGCAGCCTTATGCTTGAATAAAGACCGGGCTAAATACTTTAATGAGGAAATTGGATGCAAAGTCATGACATCCTGTTTCCCACTCTTCACACACACACACACACACACACACACACACACACACACACACACACACACACACACACACACACACACACACACACACACACACACACACACACACACACACACACACACACACACACACACGAGCAGGTGCACACACAGAAGAGTCGTTTTAAAGGTGAGAAGGAACTGAGTAGGAGGGAGAAGAGTAAAGGTGTTGGAGGAGAGAAGATAACAGACGTCGAGGGATGGATTGTAAAACAGGAGCAGAAGGGAAAAAATCTAAACAAAAGTTATTGGCAATAATAAAAGAAGAATTTTAATTAGCGAACTTGTAAAATGTTTAATTAATGAAGAAGCAAAGCCTGAAGAGTGTTCAGTGATTACCAAGCCAGCTGAAAGCAGAAAAAAACATTCAAATGCATAATGTGTGACATTCAAAAATCAGATCTACTCTTTGTAAATATAATGTGCAGTAATGACGTCCTAAGAAGAGACTTAAGTTAAACTCCCTCTGGGCTTGTAGTTCTCAGCTCTGTGTTCACACTAATGCTCCACTTCACAGACTGCTAACGTGTTAGCAAGGTCATCTGGAAGAAGGTCCAATCGTAACTATCTAAAAGGGGGCATATCGCCACCGACTGTCGCCAGGTCTGAGATTTTTCCGTCAATAAAATCAATTCTCCCTTGGTGCATTCATAAAGGGAAAAGAACAGGATTCAATCTGTCGGCCTCTATCTCACATTCAGAACAGCGCCCGTGCTCGTCAATGTCGCTTCTTTCTCACCAACCAATCACAATCAAGACAGGGTGGGATGGTTTTGATTCCTGTCAGCACCTGTGCTCTACCTCTGGTCACTTCCTGTCAGCACCTGTGCTCTGCCTCTGGTCACTTCCTGTCAGCACCTGTGCTCTACCCCTGGTCACTTCCTGTCAGCACCTGTGCTCTGTCTCTGGTCACTTCCTGTCAGCACCTGTGCTCTACCTCTGGTCACTTCCTGTCAGCACCTGTGCTCTGTCTCTGGTCACTTCCTGTCAGCATCTGTGCTCTGCCTCTGGTCACTTCCTGTCAGCACCTGTGCTCTGCCTCTGGTCACTTCCTGTCAGCACCTGTGCTCTGCCTCTGGTCACTTCCTGTCAGCACCTGTGCTCTACCTCTGGTCACTTCCTGTCAGCACCTGTGCTCTGTCTCTGGTCACTTCCTGTCAGCACCTGTGCTCTGCCTCTGTTCACTTACTGTCAGCACCTGTGCCTCTGCATCTGGTCACTTCCTGTCAGCACCTGTGCTCTGCATCTGGTCACTTCCTGTCAGCACCTGTGCTCTGCCTCTGGACACTTCCTGTGAGCACCTGTGTTGTTAAGTCAGTTTGGAACTGTTGGTTTGCACTTCCTGATGTTGTTTCCTCCTCTCTACTTCCTTGCTTGTAATATACTTATACTCTCTGATGTACGTCGCTTTGGATAAAAGCGTCTGCTAAATGAATTGTAGAATTGGGGCGGGACTTACTACATCAGCTTTGCCAAAAACAATGGCGGAGGAGACACTAAACTGACTCGTCTTTTCGAGGGTACAGTTTCCAGGTATACAGCTGCTGATGATGTCAGGACACGACTCCTTTACATTGTTTTCATGTTTTCTTGGTGATATTTCCGTGAATTGAAGCAAACATTAAGCACACAGAGCTATTGAAAACACACCTAACAGACATCACAGAAGGAAGCAGCAGTTAACTTTTGTAACCTAGCAACAATGAGCGCTCTGAAACGGAGGTCGCTAGTGCTCCAAATGCAAAAAGCGCTGTTTGTGGACCCAGGTCCTGATTGAGCTTTAACCGTAGCTCGAGTGTTTTTAGGTAGATCATCTGCCTGTAGGGGATTTCATTTCAGGGATTGCTTGAGAGTAAATGACGTTACATCCCAAGCAGGAGCAAAAACACGAGATGAAACCTCCTTGTGTAGCTTCCTCTGCAGGATTACTTCAGTGAGAGGAGGTTTGGTCATTAGCTGAAGAGATCCTGACAGGAACACATGCGGCTACGACATCCTCTCTGCGTGTTTTTATACGAGACAGTTCAGGAGCATCTCTATAAAACTGTCAGCTATAAAGACCCTGAGGCTTGTGTAATGTGTGCACGTTTATTTCACTGCTGTGACACTCTAATAAAACCAGACACTCATATTTGTGTCTGTTAGAAATATTGTGTGTATATATTACACGAATGATTTCTGCATGGAGTCGAGTCTTAACTCTGCACGAGTGTGAACGTGTTATTGTCTTTACAATGTTTTTCCATTTATGACCAATCACTTTCACTCTTATTAAACCACAGCTCGGACTGGAGGAGGGTTTGTTTATATCACAGTCTCATAAAGCAGAATGGAGTAGTTAATATAATGGTGTTTTTATTTACAGCAGCTGAAGCATGTTGTCATGTTTACAATAAGGACGTTACTATGGAAACACAACCTCTCTCACCGTCTGTGTGTTTGTCTGCTCTTGTGTGGATACTGCCTCAGCACTTCATTATCGTGGACCTGTGTGTTTATGTGTGCATGCTTTTTTTATTATATGCACGATGTTTACATGGTAGATAGTGGCAGCTTGTTCCACAGCTCATAAACAAGCCTTACATCTGATTACCATGGTTACATATGCACACAAACAGTCTGTCCTGCAGTGCAGTCTGTGCTGGCTTTATGGGACATGTCTTGCATGAATCCATCGATAACAGATTGTTTTTTTTAAAATACTTTATTAATCCCTGAGGGAAATTCTGGTTTTACTCTCTGTTATTGAGAGACATGCTTCTCACACAGGCCTGAATCACACACATGCACGAACAGGACCTGTGGACATGCATTAATGGAGAGATGTCAGAGTGCCGAGACAAAGGTATTCCTGCGGTAATTTTACAGATTCACTCCTGATAGCACGAGATAATACGCTGTATGTGGTATAAAACTCTATATAAACCTTATAATCACATAAACAAACAGCAACATACGGTCATTTTTCTGAACTGTCAGTCTGTGTTCGCAAAGAATCTGAAGGCCAGGTCAGAACCAGCAGAGAGACGGTGTGCAGTCACGCCCGAGCCTTGCTCTAATCCAGACCCCTCAGGTCGTCTAGAGCAGGTGTGCTTTCTGTCCCCAGAGTCAGAACCAAACACGGAGAAGCAGCGTTCAGTTTCTGCGCTCCATATGTCTGAAGAGACTCCCAGGAAATGCACATCACGTATGGTGGACACGTTGACATTTCATAACGTCTTTTTTGTGGTATTGAGAAAGTGTTCGGCATTTATTCGTGTTTGTCCTGCTGCTATTTAATCCTAATGGACGTATATGTTCATTAGGAGGAAGCTCTGAATGTTGTCATGATGAAATGACAGAAGAGACGACTGTAGTTCAAACAGTGACTTCTTGACAAGACAACAAATCAAACTGTGGAAAAAAAGCTGGAAGCACAAACATATCAGAATTGAAATATATGCGGAGAAGGGGCAGTAAGATACGGGAAATAAATGCTACACACACATGCACACACACACGTGCACACTCATCCACGCTGTCTATTTTAACATATGGAAAGTCGACTGACAACGATGTGGTCCAGAAATGATGTACAGCAGACACAGATTTATGTCTCTCACACTAACAGATTACAAAATATCCACAGGAACACACACACCTCCAGGAGGAACAATACAGGGGGTGTCACGATGATTGACCATCCCATAAGCCTCTCTGATATGAGCTGCTTTCCCAGAATGCACTGCAGCGAGTCTATAAACCATCACTTAAAAGTTTTCTGGAAATGTCACAGAGTTCTGTTCTCGAACCGCCACATCATTAACCCTTTAAATCCTGCGACCCCTGACACTTTTATTTAAATTGCAAGAAAACTCAGCCCACCGTTTACTGGTATACCAGGCAGGAGAGGTTTAGTGTGTATACAAAAAGAAAACACAATGATAACACTACACTGTCTGGAAATGATCAACATCACAGGTTGGTGATCGAGAGAAGAAGAAGAGACGGAGGCTGAATGTCCTTTATGACTCAATCAAATCCAAACTTTGCCACTTTGCATTTCAGATTCAGCTTTTAGTCTTCTGTAACAAGCGTTCACATCGTCTCTGTCACTAACTGTGTTTTTATTATTGTAACCTGCCAACACATCAGTCCTCTTACTGCAGAAAACAAAGCATTCAAGAACCTTTTTTTTTTCCATTCACCATGACGACAACAACAGAAGCAACAACGACAGAAACAAGAACAACAGAGATTACTGAAGCGAGGAAGACTTACACTCTGAGAAGAGGGCAACAGAGCGCGCTGAAGCGAGTCTGTGTCAAGTCTGATGAATAACACACACACACACACACACTAACACACACACACACACACACACACACACACACACACACACACACACACACTCGTTCATTTCCATAGATGCACAAGAAAAAAATACATAATAAATCAGTGTTTTTATTCTGCAGCAGTGAAGGGGTTAGGACTCGTCATTTAACTGAAAAAAACTGCAACAAGTGAAAGTGAAATAAAAACCTGTAGAAGTTCTATATCTTTATCACTGTCTCATAAACCTGTCCATCACCTCCAGTGATTCAGGGGTGGCCTGCACAGGGTGTGTAACCCTAAAAACTCCAGGAGATGGCGTCATAAGAACCAATGTATGTCTTGTGTCTTCACAAGATACACAGTTGTTGGCGTATTCCCTGGACGTGGTTTCCTGCTTCTCTGAACGAGACGTTACGAGAACTTGGAGAGACTTGGCCAAAACCTGACGTCAGGCTCTGCAAACAGAGCTGGCCAATCAGAGGAAAGTGGGTACGTGGGGAAGGGAGGGCCTTAAAGTGACAGCAGCTGAAATGAAGCGTTTCAGGCAGAGGCTGAAATAAGAGATTTCACTGATGCCAGTATCAGATAACTAAGGAGGTTTTTGAGTTACACATCTTGTAATGCTTCTCTATAGGCGTCTCAGACTGATGTCATTAATGCTGAAAGTGAGTATAATAGATCTCAAACCTCATGAAGCAGCTAAAGAGAACGGTAACAAAGGTCAATGTGTGATGTCATCAGGTGGATATGACTTTGGACTCGTCAGCTGAGCTGTCTGAGAGTTTGTTAAAGTGAAATGAGACATTCAAAGATGCAGCAGTGTCCTTCTTTTACACACTGAGACTACAGGGAGACACTGAGGAGGACTTTCTACGGTGAGCCTGAAGGGACAAAATAGCATTAGATCAATGCAATTAAGAAATGAATGCATTAATATCGGACCTTCATCTTATCCTGATTAACGTGTTAACGCTGACTGCCCTAATTATCATTGTTAGAGGTATAGGTAATGGCACTTACCAAATCCATTTGAAACCACTTCTGTTCAATTTTTGTTTTCATCTTTTTATACCCTCGTCTTTACATCCAGCTCACTAACCCTAACCCTAATCCCCTCTTTTCAGTCTTATTCCTTTTTTCCCTTCCAAACATATCTGTGTTGATTCTTTACTCCCCACCGTACAGGTCGGACGTTGTAACAGTCAGAATGGTACGTTTTCTTCTTGATGTGTTTTTAATAATTCATCTGCTATTTTCAGCCCGGTGTAAATGGACTCCACTGAGATTTAACTATGAACTACCAGTCACTGACGTCCCCTTTTCACAGCCAGTACCCACAATCCTGCAGTATTAAACTTTCAGCATGAAGCTTATAACGTATTTATGTGGTCTTTAGTTTGTAAAGAATGTGTTCCCTTTGCCCTGAACCGTCTGTCACCTGCAGCTGACAGTTTGCAACACAACCACAGTCTGTCTGTCTGGTGAGCAGCTAAACTCCGCCGTGGTGTTCATGGACCTCTCTGCAGAGATTTCAACAAGGGCAAAGAAACGACAGCTTTCAAATATTGGAAATCGATTTGATTATAAATAGAGGAGCATCCTGAGAGAGCAGACCTCAGCCAAGGTCAACTTTCCAGTCATCTATGATATGCAAATATGCAACTAAGTGCAACTACTTTGTAAGTCTGTCTGTGTTTTAAAACTATAAGGATTGCATTTATTTTACATTCTTGCTCTTTAACAAGTTGGATCCAGAGTTGAAGTGGTTCTTCTTTGGTTTATGCTTCAAATTGAGTCAGATTTCTTTCAACAAGCTGCGATTGCCCATTATGTCGGACCTTAACTTTTGCTTGTAAGCATTAAAGCAACAATACATAAGAATTTGGTTTGGTGTGCTATGGCGCCTCCGAAAGGTCGCTGCATGCAACTGCACTGTCGTAAAAGACAGATAGCGCTGTAACGCCTACACCTCTGAGACGACATGCATCAGTTTACAAACAGAGGGTGGATAATCCGAAGAACCATGTTGACGGACAATATTCAGTAATTTTACCTTGTTTTGCACAGATGCGACTCTGCTAACGTCTACAGCCCGTTGTTCGCAAACTGTTAGTTGTCATTGGAGACGGTCATTTATAGAGGTGTAACGGTACACAAACATTTCGGTTCGGTACGGTTCTCAGTTGAAGCTTCGGTTCGGTACATTTTCGGTACAGTGAAGGGAACGGATGCAACTCTCTTTTTCTTCTTCATTAGGAACATTTAGACTTTCCCTTTTACACATTGTCTTAAGTGCAGCATCGACAGTTCAGACTCGTACACCTGCTCAGGTTTCTCTGTCAATAGAAGAACTTGTAAAGACAAAGACACAAAAATCACATTCTGCATGTAATCGGCTACAATAAAAACACCAATGGCATTAGTTATGTCTTTGGCCCGTTCGGAATTACTAGCAGAAGGCTGTTTAAATGCAAAGAGAGTTGTGTTTGCTCCACGGTCTCTTTATTCCTAGTTGCAGTGATGTTTACGTTCACATGCTGCCTTTTCAAGTGCTTTAATAAGTTGGACGTGTTGCCAGGGACGTACCCGATGTCCGCTGAACAACGTCGGAACACTACTCTCGCCTTGTCAACGTCTCTTTGTCCATTATTGTATTTAACTGGGAAACCGAAATGTTCCCACACAGGAGACCTCGACGATAGCGGGGGATCTTCCAGCTCGAGCTTCTTATTTGTTTTGGCTGCCGTGCGGCCCATGTGGGAACACAGATTACCGAAAAGGTCTAGTCCGAGTACGTGTACCTTTACACCCCTAGTCATTTAGTATGCCAGTTGAGAGAGGTTAAACATGAGACAACGATGACACTGATAATAACGTTAAAGGCTAACGTTACGTCACAGTCAGTTATGTATTATATCTGCAGGAATGTACACTCTGCCGTTGGATTGTTGCTTTTCCATTAGCAGTGAGGCAGATCGGAGTACCTACTTACTGGGAAGTAGTGAAACCAGTTTGCAAGCATCCAACAGCAACAGAAAAAAATCATTTTTTTCTGCAGCATCAACAGATAAAAGCTTACTTTGGGTTTATTAGACTGTTTTAACAATACAAAATATTTAATACCCATTGGTCTTAAATACTGTATGTACTTGGGTTTTGAGTATAATTAACTTTTAGGCTGAATTCATCAGTTTAAATATTAATGAGTCGAAACGATGGATGTGTACCTTTTTAAATTCAAGGTGGATTCTTACGTTTTGGTTACACTGCAGTCGAGTGTGTTGTGTGTGTGTGTCAACATCAGGAAGAGTCAGTCAGCTCTCGAGTACCCAGAGAGCCACTGTTTTTCCTTTCTTCAGCAGCTCTCTTTCCAGGCAGACAAAGATCATCAAAGGACGTAACACAGTGCTAGTTAGCAGCCATGGACGGTTTTCTGCTGGAGGCCTTTGAAAAGTTGAATGTGTGACAGAAGTTTTAATAAAGCATGTTTCTCTCTCTCCCTGCTCCTTAGCCTCAATGCAGCTTAAGTGTCTGCAAACATAGACTGCAGAGGAACAAAAACAGCACATCAAATATTAAGAGGCCGAGCTGTTTACTCTACAGAGAGACCGCTGCACATACTGAACATGTGTGAAGAGAAGCTGTGCCGTCACTGATCACGCTGCACTGTGAGCCCCGCTGCCAAAGATTATCAATGATTCATGTTTGTTCACCGAAGTTTTGACTGTTTTGACCACAGTCTGACAGAAAAGGAAACTTTAAGACAGCAACTCATTGTAGTGTTGTAGTACTCGAAATCAGTCTTGGTCTTATCTGGGTCTCACCCTGCCTTGGTCTTGGTCTTGGTCTTGTCTCTGTCCCGATCCCTAAATGTCTTGGTCTTTACTCGGTCTCGTAGCACTCTGGTCTCGGTTAGGGTGGTCTTGACAACAACACTACTAGAATCCTCTAAATTGTAATGATTGCGGAGTTCTCCTTGGATCTTTATCGTCTGTATATTTGCCCTGCATGCAGTTTAGTCCTGTGCAAATCAGCTTCTCTGTAATTTTAGGTCTTTTTAAAGTTTGTTTTCTCTTTGCCTTCGTCTCCTAGGTTTTGCATCCTTTCCGCCTCTCGTTCTTCGTTTCTTACTCCCTCCATCCTTCCTCACCCCTCTCCCCTTCTCTGTCATATTGAGCTCATATAATTAGTTCTGCAGGGCGACGCTTTCTAATGATTCTCTCTCTTTCTACAGATGAGTGTGCATCATCACAACCGGCCCGACCATTTGAACTTACTTTCTTTGAAATAACTGGCAGGATGAGGGAACTTCCACAGCAATCCTGGATTTAATTTAATTTTCCCAAACCAATTTTCCCGAATGAAGTCATCGGCATCCGGAGAATTACATCTGACTATTAACTCCATGTAATGTTCCTAATGTGCAGCTCGATACTCTTCAGCGCTGAATTGACACCTTTTTATCCTCCCTGCAATCCCCCTGGATGAGAGACGGGTGGGCGGCGTGTGACCTTTTGACTTCCAAGCAATGGACTGTGGGTATTGCTGTGGGGTGAAAAGGTGAGGGAGGGAAATAAAAGAGAGAAAAAAGAAATGTAAGTGTGTGCGGGGGCGTTAGAGAGAACTTAGCTGAACAAGGAACTCACAAAGTGTCTGCAGTTTATATCGTGCACTGATAAAGTTACATCACAACATATTCAAAAGTCTGTGAGTAAACAGCCTTAGAAAAATATTATGAAAGATGTCTGCAGATACATTCTAAGAAAATGAAAAACATATGAAATAAATAAATATAAAAATTCATTGAAAAAAGTAAGAATGCTCAAAACAGCAACTAGAGGTTTTTACCCAGCATCTTCACGATGTGCAGAAGATTTGCAAACATTCTTTCATTGCTGTTACGCGTTATATATCAGCTTCTTTAGTCTTTAAAGGACCAATCAGTGAGATGTGTAGAGAGTGAAATGATAAAGTGACCTTACTATATGATCAGACATTAGGGAGACATGCTTTGTTGAAGTGCTGGTGGCTCGGGCTTTCTCGCTCCATGCCCTATTGTTTGAGGGCAGAACAAACACCTAGCTGTGGGAGTGTCACCCACCGGGGGGAGGGGTTACTGCCCCCTGTACTCGCCTCCCTTCACTGGCTCCCTGTAGATCTTAGAATCCATTTTAAAATTCTATTACTTGTTTTTAAGTCACTGCATGGTCTAGCCCCCCCTTATTTAACAGATCTTTTAACCCCCTACACCCCATCACGTCCACTTAGGTCCTCTGAACAGTCCCTCCTTGTAGTCCCTCGAGCTCAGCGAAAACTCAGAGGCGACCGTGCCTTCCCGTCTGTGGAATCAGCTGCCTCCCCCATCAGAGAAATTAACTCTTTAAATTCATTCAAATCAAAACTCAAAACTCACCCTTTTTCCCTGGCCTTTGAAACAAGTTGAAACAGGCCCCATATTTTTAGTCTAGGTATGATGTATCTGTATGCATGCATGTGCATGTACATATGAGTGTGTGTATGTGTATGTAATACGTATGCAGGCTACATGTGCATGCATTTGTATATATATGTAGATATACTGTATATACGAGTTTTCCTCTTGTTATCTAAATATTCTCTATTGGTTTTTTCTTTGTTTTTTATGCATTGCCTGTAAAGCACTTTGGTCTGCTGAAGCTGTTTTTAAATGTGCTATACAAATAAACTTGACTTGACTTTGTGATGTCATGAAGGGAAAATCTCCAAACGGCCTGTTTGAGCACACATTTTCTGAAAAGTGGAGCAGGCAGAAGACGGAGAGGATGGACTTTTCTCATCATTGGAGGGTTTGTAGACAGACTAGAGACCCATATTAGAGTTAGAGAAACATGGTGAAGAGGATTTTACATCATATGTGACCTTTAATGTTTGCATATAGCAAGAAAAGTTAAGACTTATATCCCTGAAAATATGATCATAAAAGAGCTTTCCTATCAAATCTTCATCTTCTGCTGGTCAAAAAAATGGAGGGAGGCCGCCTTTGTTACCAATGTAATACATAAAACATCCAGTATGACGAGTGTGTGTGTGTGTGTGTGCGTGTGTGTGTGTGCGTGTGTGTGTGTGTGTGTGTGTGTGTGTGTGTGAGTAAATCACTTGGTATTCAATCTTTTGAGTGTTTCCTGGCAACACAAACACATAAATACCGGACAGTCGGAGCCGGTCTCTTCTACAGCCACTCTAGATCTAACCGGACAGCTGGCGAGACAAAAACATGGGGGATATTAAAATTCTTGATTCATTTTATTTCCAAATATCTCAATGAATAATGTCCGCCCGTGAAAATCATCAAGATCTCACAAAAGTTCTTATTATTTACACTTTCTCTCCAAAACATCCGACTTCTTTCTAACCCTGTGATGGATTTGACTTGAGAGAAACAAACTTCCTTCTCATGCAAGCAGGAAACGTCTTCAGGGTTTCAGACTGAATGATTGACATTAACCACGCAGTATGACACACAGCTGTTCATTTCTGATAATAATAAGTAATCGCTTTGACTATATGACGCACTTCAAGAGACCCAAGGACGCGCTACAGAGCAAGTAACACACAAACAAAAGAGAAAACAGAAAGAAGACAAAACATGAACATGAAATGACTGAGTCTGCAGGATGAACATGTGGGTTTGATTCTTTCTGAAAACCACCAGACTTTTTGTTCCTTTATTAACAGCAACAGTATGTAACTTCTTCATCTTCAGATAGTCGTCTCAAAGTCGATCTGATGGAACAACTTTAAACGAGACCGGTGTCTCTCCCATGTCCACTGATCGCCCCGGTCGCCTGCTTATATATTAGACAGGAAACCTGAAGAGAGACAATGTTGGGAGGGAAGAGAGGGGGATGACATGCAGCAAAGGGCAGAGGTCAGATCTGAACCCACGGCCGCTGTGTTGAGGACTGCAGCCTCTATACATGGGGCACACAACATAATCGGCGCCCCGTCGCAGTACTGTTTGATTTAACATCTGAGGCAAGGCGCTGAGCTCAGGCAAAGAAACGGAAGAGGACGGTGTTGGATGAAGCTAAGAAGAGAGAAAGAGAGAGAGACCGAGCAAGACGCAGAGTGTACATCCCTAAAGATATTATTAATAATCAGTAGAGATCAAGCGGTAACCTTCGGTCTTGAAAATGAAGCCAATGCGGAAGTGCAAAATCCTGCAGTTCGTCGAGTGCCCACTTGAGGCTGGCTCCAGGAACACAGGAAGTCACATACACGTGACTGGCAAAAAAAGCCGTTTTTACAGCATAAATAAACATGTTTACAGCCTGGTTCAAAAAAACAAAAAGGTCTGATTAGTTACTGTCCTCATGAGCACACACTGTACAGGGGGTGATTTTTTAAAACGGCTCTGTTTTGATTTTTTGAACGATACGTGTTATCTATAGTCAGTCGCGTAGCTGACATGATTGACAGGTTAGGGCGGTGTATCGTTTCGTCTGAGCCCCCTGCCGTAACAGATGGCTGACGTCACTCAGGCTTCGTCCATTAATATTTAGTCTATGGATGAGACGGATCATCAGGGTGTCTATCGGGTGTCTTCGTTGTCTCATGTTTAGCAGCTTTACCGGCTGCAGAAAATCATCAAACTAAAGATATGTCTCAGGCTTGCACAGAAATAAACAAAATCCCAAGAGTTGTCTCAACGAGCTGTAGATACAAGCAGAGTCATATTTGGGAAAAATCGGGTATTACAGAACCTCGTCAGTCGATCTAGGTCTTTGGTTTCTAAAAACACCACCCCCTCTGCTTGTCAACAAATGCACGCTGTCTGTGAGGGGGAGGAGTGGGGGACGCTTAACAGCGTTGCACTACTGCTAAGAGACCTTCGGTGGGCGCCACAGGACACCAAACTGAATTCCTACATATTGTTGTTTAAAGGTGGGTTGGCTATAAAAATTACGAAATTTATTTTATGAGCACTGATTTCAGTCTCATTTAAGACTGAACGTTGTTGGATGGTTTTGAAGGCTTGACTCAAGAAATGAAACAAATTCCTTCGTGACACTGAAACGCAATTTGATAAACATTATATGTCTTTTAAGTTTAGGTAAGGGAATTTGTTGGACAAATACAGCAGAGAATATTTAAATAGATTGTGATGGCAAAAAGATCGACCCAAAGTTAAGACCTCTGAGAACCCAATGAAGATAAACGTGAGTAGTTTCAAATCCAACAATTAAATAAAAAAGGACTGATGTTCTAGTAATGGTGTAATAAATGAAAAGGTGCTTTTCTAAACGTCTCCTCAGGTGACTTGGATCCTCTGCGGGTTAATTTGATGCGACAGCAGGAAAATAGCTGAGCCGCTCTGCTGTCATGTGAGCCGCACCCAGCAGAGACGAGCAGAGCGGAGCTGTCAGCAGCAGCGTGAGGGTGACAGCCTGCACCGTCAACAGACCAGCTGACAACGCCACGGCAGAAACAACTCGTTAAGAAATAACCTCACAGAAGAACTTAGATTAGAGGACACATGCAGGAAATGATGATGTGTAACAACAAAGAATCTGTCATGAGTTTAAGAGTTGAATATCTTAGTGTCTCTAACCCTGAGCTTCTTTCTTGATCATCTGTGATCACAGGAGAATTATCACTGAGACTGTGACACGCAAACCTTTCCTCAATAGAAACTGGTTCAGGTTGTGTAAAACACAAAACCTCAGGGACGCTCGAGCATGAAAATCTACATCAACTGTGGAAGTAAAGCCGAAAGAAAGTCAAACTCCTTCTCACATCTAAAACATGTTAGTCAAAAATAGTCGTTTCAAACAATGGTGGCAGCCATTTATTGGAGCCTTTTATTTTGAAATGTTACTTACGTTAGCGGGCTCTGTGAAGTAAACTGTTATGCCAGGTATGCCACTCGAGGACCTGCACAAAGCTCGAATGCCAGAAAGAAGAAGAAAAGGAGGGAGCAGGCTCGGACATTTGACCCCAAAAATAACTTGTTAACAAACTTATTTCAGTCAGCTCCAAAGGCTGATGGGAGCCAGACAGGGGGAGCTAATGTTAGCAAGGAGGCTAGCGCTAACAGACCTGATCGAATGTGAATACATAGATCGAAATCATATCCTGGGAGGGCCCGTTCACTGGGCCTTTCAGGGGCCAAGCCATTTCTGGGGGGGGGGGCATAAATACACTTCTTTACACTTTATATTCATGATCATTCTTCTAGAAAACTACAAAAAGCAGAGTCACTAGCAGGGTTGGTAATTTCCGAAAACTAGCATGATTTTGAAAGTAGCATTCCCTCAGTGCTCAGTCCACACCCACCCCCTCCCCTCTGTGCTCCCTCAAAAGCCACGCCCCTCACTTACATGTACGAGCGCCGTTGCTCCAGAAGCGGACCTCAGCTCATCGCTTGCATTGTGTAGAAACTACGTCGTCTCATGTCTCATTCAGCGGTAAGTTAACTCACGCGCTTTGAGTGTGGGTTCGTGCACGCAGAGAACGAGCAGGGAGACAGGGAGGCGTGTGATTGGTTCATCAGATTGGTACCTCGTGGCAGACATTGGTCGAAGTTTTTACAGACTTACAACTGCTACAGATATCAGATTTTCTTTGTTCCTTTTTCAGAGCACATGAGTTATTAATTTCTGTCAGGACCTAAAGACAATTTCAACTAAAATCTTAAAAAGTGGATCTGGGGGAAATTACCAACCCTGCCTTTAACATGAAAATCTAATAATTTGTATTAGTTTATCACATCAGTTTTATTGCTGGTTGATTGCTCTTGACTGTGTGTCCACCAAACTTTCAAAACCAAACCTACACCCTCTCCCGTCCCCCCTACACACACTCTCTCGACCCCACACACACACACACACACACACACACACACACACACACACACACACACACACACACACACACACACACACACACACACACACACACACACACACACACACACACACACACACACACACACACACACACACACACACACACACACACACACACACACACACTCTTTTGATAAAGTGGAGCCGACAGTAATCAGATGCACCCTGAAAGGTCAAGGCTTTCCATTTCCATGAGGAGTCTTTGAGTGCCTAAACACATTACTCAGTGGATTAAATCCAATAAACTCATTCCCACACTCATATGATTGAGCGATCCATATTAATACCATTCACAGCATTATTATGACCCTCGCTTTCATGTGTATTCATTATCCTCAGCTCCTCAGCAAGTTCTGTTCCTGCACATTCACACAATCAGAGTCACTGTGACCTCCAGAGAACCTGCCCGAGTTATCTTTGATGACAGAGATGATGGTGCAGAGCATACCGACCTCATGGAGAGCAGTCCACAGCGGCTTTTCATTACAGCGTGTAGTCACCAGAGGTGGCAAAAGCACACAGTCATTACTAGAGAAGAATCACAGAAAAGACTGGTACAAGTAGAAAAACTAATTCAACGTCCCCGCCGTAGAGAAAGAGAAAAAGTCCAGCGTCTGAAATGTACTCCAGGATAAAAGTCTACAGTTTCCCTCTGAAAGACGTTTCTGGACGACTGTTTCTGTGCAGAGCAGACAGAAGCTCACGCCACATTTCAGAGACTATTTAACTGAAATGATTCTAACCTTAAACATAAAATAAAAAAAAATTTGAATTTGCACCACCTGATACCACCTAAAGTATTCCCCGCCTGACATGCACATATATGTATCCACTGCCTCACTTTGACCTTTCATTAATCTTCATCTAATTGTGTACGGAGAGCTGCAGAGCAGGACGCCAAAGGGAGGGACAGAAACAGCGAAGATCCTAGCTGTCATTGGGCAAAAGGCGGGGTTACACCCTGGACTGGTCACCAGCCAATCACAGGGCTGACATTTAGAGACAGACAACCAGCCACACTCACATTCACACCTACGGACAATTAAGAGCCACCAATGAACCTAACCAGCATGTCTTTGGACTGTGGGAGGAAGCAGGAGTACCCGGAGAGAACCCACACATGCACGGGGAGAACATGCAAACTCCACACAGAGAGGCTCCTGTCAGACGGGGATTCGAACCAAGAACCTCCTCGCTGTGAGGCAACAGCGCTAACCACTGCACCACTGTGCAGCCCTGAAGCCAGACAGTGCATGTTTAAATTCGGTCGCTTTACCACTTTATTTCCAAATATATGTTGCACAATGCTAACGTGTCCACAGATCCGTTTGCATGTGTTAAAGATGTCGTTATCAAATTCCATCAAAAACAAATCATGACATACTATAAATGTACGTTAGCTGGTCTGAAAATGCTCAAATTACATCCAGTCTTGATGCTAGTTCTTTTAGCTGTTTTTTTAAGTTGTTCATTTGACGGCGCCTCTTTTAAAAAATGCTAAATCGTGCCAGTACCTGCCCCCTCCTTTTCATCTCCATCAGGACTGGTAGTGCATGCTCGCAGGCTGAATCAATAAAGGAACACTCTGTGGCCTGCCTCACCTGAGCGTCTGTGTGTTTTTATGAGGAGGACAGTAAGCCTCCAGCCTGCGCACTCACTTCATATCATCAGAAAACCAACAAACTGAGCTCAAGTGCCTCGCTCTGACCTTCTAGCAGAGCCGAGTACTTGTGCATTTAATCCCTTTATTAAGTGCTGCAGGGGCGAAGGCTGGCACAGGGATCATGGACGGATGTGAAAACTAACTGAAAAAAAGAAAACCAAAGACCTTCATCACTACACATCAAAGTAGTTCTGATTTGTGGAGAGAGGCCGGAACAGCAAAAGTAATATATAAATGTACGAGGTTTCATTAAAAGATGAGAAAATCAATACAAAGTGGGGTCTGTTTTGGCCTTGTGCGTCAGTAAGGGCTTGTGTTGATGTAATATGAGCTATTCATGCTGTAAGAGCTTCAAGGTTTCAAAGGAGAGCTTTTTTTCTGTGGTGATTTTTCTTAATTGTTACTTTTGAGAGCATCAATGTCAGTTCCCCAGAATACAAGAGCACGTTTTAGATTTTTTCCTTCAGTGCAAAACACTGTTTCAGTCATGAGATCTGGCTGCATGAACTCTCTTCCTGCCTTTTAAATGAAGGGGCTGGGTCCACACTGGACGACCTCTGTAACCCCCAGCCAGGCGTCCAATCCTGTTCCGGCCTGCACCAGCGATGTGTAAGATCAAACGTAGCTTAGGTTGAACGTAAACCTCTAACTTCTAACAGAGTTTATGCTCTTCTAACTTTGAAGGTGTTGCACCAGCTGAGATACTTCAAATGTTACACCTTTAATCTTACACCTGGCTTCTAGTAGCTTTAAAGACCTCTGTAAAATACAGTTGTCATGGTGATCATTTTCAAAGGTGGGATAACTTGGAGGATGACGTGGAGCACAGGGACGAAAACGATTAAAAAAAACCTTTTAAATATTGTGATATAGGAATAGAGGGACAGCAGTTCTTTTGGGCCTTAGTGACACGAGGGCAGGGAATCTTTGGGTGTCTCACAATTTGATTCGATTTCGATTTCGATTCTTGGGGTCACGATTCGATTCAGAATCGATTTTTGATTCAAAACGATCTGGATTCATTGATCCATGGATTCAAAGTCTATTTATGAATTAGTGCATACTTCAGGATCTACTCCAGTCATCTGTGAGACTGGCTGAACTTCTGGTTGCTCTATTTGGCATTCTACTGAGTTAAACAGCTAAAAAAAATATATATATATATATAAAAATAAATAAATCGATTTTTGGAAGTTATGAATCGATTTTAAATCTTAGAAGAGAAGAATTTTTTTTCTCACCTCTAATTGTCACAGTTGTTTTCAGTCCACACTTACACACATATTGTCACATGAACCCTCCCGTGTGTGTGTGTGTGTGTGTGTGTGTGTGTGCGTGTGTGTGTGTGTGTGTGTGTGTGCGTATCTGTTATAGTCTGTGATTTGTGAGTCTGTTTTCGATGCTGGAGGCTGCAGGAACAGATTAAACTATAACTCAGAGCTTCGGGGCGCGGCACGGCGTGGCACACTGATATGCATGAGGCATGGTGGACGCAAATGCACATCACACACACACACACACACACACACTGAAACACACACACACACACACACTCACACCAACACATTCACACCAACACACAGACAGACACATACCTCTGCTCAGCCACATTTACTGTAAATGTCACACACCAACATCATATTGACCAAAAACTGACTTAAAATTAACTAAGACCACAGGCCAGTCATTGTCAACAATGAATATTGTGTGCACAAACGAGCTGCATTGTTGTGTTAGCATGCTAATGTTAGCGCTCTTTAGTTAGCTCGTAGCTTCACATTTCATGTAAATCTACACAGAATGAGCGTGATCTAAAAACTCTTACGTGACATCCAAATAATCAGTGAGTATGTTTTTCTTCTTCTCTCTAGTTCTTGACTGAAACAGCTTTTATACACAAGGGGAGGAGCCGGCCTTCCCGTCCATGTAAACACGGCTCTGACAACAACACAGCCAGCGGGACTCGAGCTTCTCCCTCATTGTAGACAGTCAGGACTCAGAGACACATTTACACAGGAGAGACTTGAATTCTGATTTATTGATGTGGAACATGTCCTTTAACACACACCAACATGTTCACCACTGATGATGCAGACCAAACACACCTCGTTACTATTGCTACTGTTAGTTTATTTACATGTTAAATTATTCGTTAACGTTGGCAACCTCTGACTCCTCCCTTTTTTTTGTCATGGCCCACGAGCCGAGTTATGACATTTAAAAGTGTTTGCCTTCCTCTCTTCTTCTCAGATTCACACAGAAATCACACACAGTTTTTAAAGTCTGCTTCCTTCTCTGTCGTTTTTTCTTTTCTTCTTTCTTTCAGTGAGTGCGTCCATCCTTCCTAATCAATCCTCTCATTGACTCCCCCCTCTGTGCAGCATGCTCGTAATGGACACCTCCCCTGATTAAATCACTGCCCTTCATTTTCTGCACACGTTCATTTGCTTCCTATAAGTGATGATATCGACAGCCCGGGGAAAGGTTAATTCAGCCTGATTGGAGGATTTTTCTTTTTGCTGTCTTCTCTTTTGTTCAGTCAGTAAAACTGACGCAGCAAACTGACTCTAATGAATCTGTCCTCGTTAAAAGCTGCTTGGAAGTTGACTCACACCGTTTCTATTTGTGATGCTCGAGATGTTTGTCATCTTACAGACACAGCAGAGAAGGAAAAACTTCCACACCTAGACATCTCCCCTCGTTGTTCTCTTCTTCTTTTTAAGTCTATGCTCGATGAAGCATTGAAGGATGTGAAATGACCCGTTTTGAACGAATAAATATAAATAAACTTGTAACGTGTATTACGCTCTGCTCTGTTCCGTCCTCTGTAAACAAACGAGCGATTTAGTGCCTTGAAGATTTCCTGTTTAATGTTTAAAAAGGTCATCCTTGAATATCTTTGAATTTTTGCGGGTTTATTTGAGTTTAAACAAGGAAACTGTAGAAATAGGTCAGATTTACAAAAAACCTCCTCGGGCTACAAGTAGCTCATAATGTACGATCTTTATTTATTTATTCTACAGTATTCAGAGTAACTGAAGGTTCAGACTGAATGCAAACAAAGGAGGCAACTCTTTAGCATAAAGTCAATAAAAAGAAGCATTTTCATGTTAATTTTCCTGCAAGGACACGTTAATGCATCTGTTAATAATTCATAAAATTCACGTTTGTTTCAGTGCTGCATGAGTCTCCTCCATAAACACAAACATGCAGAGAGGAACACAGAGAGAAACTGTTTTTTCTTCTGGCCTCTTTAAATATTCATCAAAGTACAAAGCTCTCCACAACCCTCTTTGTTCAACAGTCTAAAATGTAACTCTACCTCTAATGTGTTGAAATGACAGTGAAGATATTTCAAACCCCAACCAGTCAACTGTTGATTAGTGTGACATGCCAAAACAATATGCCCAACACAAACACAGCCGACTGTTTCACGAAGCTTTCGCCTAAACGTAAAAGCCCGGCCAATATTCCCTCTAGTCCGGCTTCTTGCTGGTCATTCCCTATTTTTGTATCTTAGCTTCATCCGTCACCGTCCTCTTCTGTCTCTTACCGACAGTTTCCACAGGATCTGTGTGTGCATGCGTTCAGTTAGCACGGCACACTCTGGAGCCGATCACCTCATTGACTAGAGCCTCTGGTCAATGCTTGTGTTTCCCAAACACGAGCCGCTGTCTGTCTATGCTCTATGAGTACCTGCAGCGCCACTCTGCTCCGGTCCACCCATGACGGAGCCTGCTGCAAGCATGCAACAGGCAGAGCAAAGCAGATCGACCCAGACAGGAAGTCAAACGAAGGAATGCACAGAACCTCTGCTTAATTTCAAAATAAAACACAACATATAGACTCACGATCGTATATTCCATCACATTATCAACATTACGTCAAAACAGGAACCGGATGAACAACAAATCATCCTCAAAGAACAAAGTAACCAGTAGTTTGCACGTTGTTCTCTTTATTCCTGCGTGATCTTGTTGTTCTCCTGTGATCTTGTGAACATGTGAGTCCAGCTGTTCATGGCCGCGCTCACGCTCCAGGAATAGACCCCGTAGGGTAGGACGTCAGAAGGAGCAAAACTACGGCGGAGAATGATCACTGCACATATGGATCCTGTGGAAACAGCCAGTTAGCCTCAGCCACTGTATCAAACAGTGCAGAGACTGTTAACTGGCTTCTTTTTAGCTGAAGGCTGCTGTGTGAACGTGTACCTCGAAGCCCTACACACTTCTTGCGAGATGACCTCGGCCCAATGCCAAAGTTACAAACTGCAGTAAACAGGCGACAGGGCCGCTCTGTGGACACGAGAGAGACGCCATTCTCCCTGTTGAAAGTTACTATTGGACATTCAGTTCAAAGCCTGGCATGTTTTTACATCTGCAGAGCATCACTCTGTGCACTTTGGTGCTCCTGCAACAACAAAAAGGCCAACGCTGCCTCATCCCTCCAAACCTATTCTGCAGGTTTCCAGAAGCAGCCTTTAATTCTTAATGACGGTTTCAGCTCAAATACATTGCACATGCATCAGACTGTGACTGTAATATCTTGTGAAATGAGATGACAGGTGCTGTTATTTTAGTTTGACAGTCACTTCCTGGGATATCGACTCTTTTCACGCACAGCATTGAAAGTTCTCAAGGTTGATGGATGAGGCTGCAGAAGTTTTCTTAAGACACTCTACGAGCAAAGACACTCTGCAGATGATGCAGGCCATGCAGACAGTGTGACAAACCAGACTGATCGAAAGGGGCAGATACACTTGGAGGGCTTCCAGAGACTGTGGGTGGTGGCTGCATGAGAGGACCAAGTTTGGGGAGGAATGGACGGATGATGGATGGAGGAAACAGGAGCCAATACGTTTGGCAGCATGTTGAGCTGCGGGTATCGACCGGGCAATGCTTTATGGGATACGTTGCATCACTAATGCAGCCAAGATGAGAAGCAGACAAAGACAGTGCAATGATATAACTGCTAATAATGAGGCTGGAGGATAATTACCATCATTAACTACCACACCGCGGCCCTTCCTAATGAGCCGCGGTAAGAGTGTGAGCTAAAGGTCAGAGAAACATCTAGAAATCCAGTTTTCTCCAGATTGCCTCTGCTCTGCATTTCCCAGAGAACAGCTGTCAATCAAAACCGTGTGGGTGGGAGCCATGTTGATGGTCGGTGTCAATCATGGTGAACCTTGCATAAGCTCACATTGGTGAACTTTTCTGTACATTATATTTTAAGTCGACTAACTTTCTGCTTGAAAATGAAAGAAATAAACTTTAATATTTGTGGAGGAAAGGAAACCTTTTTAAAGCCGCCTACCTTCTCTGGTCCAAACAAATCCAGACCATTCAGGACCAGAATCTAAAGTTAGAAGGAGGACATACTGGCTGCTGCATTGTTGTCAGAGAAGCCAGCACTTCAACATAGCATGTTTCCTTAATGTCTGATCATATAGTAAGCTCACTTTATCATTTCACTCACTACACATCTTACTGGTTGGTGCTTTAACAGCCATAGGCAGCTGGTTTTGGTTAAACCTAAATACATGTTTGTTTATTACTGTATTTATTGTCATTATAATAACCATTTTTTATTTTCATCACTTTATTTCTGTGTATTTTTAGTCGTGCATAACAGCAGAGTTTCCAGCTAATAGACTGAAAACCGATAATGACTGTAAACATGTTGTTGGATATTAGCCAATCATGTTGAAAAAATACAATACCTGGGGGGTGTAATTAGACCACACACACAAACACATGCATACACTTTAGTTTTGATTAAACACTGTTCTAGATTACATGCAAATACAAAGACATAATAATGTGAACTTGCGGCAAGTTTTTGCTTTGTGTGTGTGTGTGTGTGTGTGTGTGTGTGTGTGTGTGTAATAAGGGTTAAATGAATTAGCTGGTTATCAGTTTAGCAGCAGAAGGTCACACAGAGCAGGTAATGAAGCTGAACACGTGTGTCCTTTAGCTGCACAGTCACACGAGCCTGACACACTCTTTAACACACACGCTCCTCTCTCTCTCTCTCTCTCTACATCTCTTAACTGTTTTTTTTTCTTCCTGTCAGGTATTTCTAATGAATGTGTCTCTTAAATACTACACAACCATTTATCCACTTATTCTCCAATTCCTCTCTCTTTAGCCGTTTTCACCTCGGACCTTACGTTGCTATAATAAGATTATTTGGTTTGATATCAATGCTGTGCGCAGTTCAACAGAATCACAAAATCAACTAAAGAGCGGAGAACAGACTGGAGAAGAGAAAACGTAATGCAGCAGTTTAATTACGTGGACTGAGATCGTAGCAGTCTGGTGCAGGCAATCTTTGCACCCTGCACAGATCAGAGGGAATAACTTCACTCCCCCCTCGCATTGGCTCGAGCTGAATTCTCCTGATTATATCCTGCTGCGTTTTCACATCAGCTCACTCTGACTTTATGCAGAGAAAATACTGGGGGTCTGGCAGGAGAAACTCTGGGTAACATTCAGCTGTTTGTGTTCACACATACAGCTCCTCCTTCAAATATCAGGAGTTTTCTTCAACTTTGAAAGCACTTTTTGTCTCAACTTTTACTTTCTATACTTTTCCATCCCAATTCTTTAATCTCCACTTCTGAACCCTTACTCTGCTTCCGTCTCCTTGCTTCTAACATCTCTCCTCTCCCCAACTCCTGCTGTTTTTTTTCTATCTTTAAAGCTTTTAAACCCATGGATCCTTCCATCGCCTTCTTTTAATTCTGTTTCCTTTTTCTACACTACTTCCTCTTTACTCCCCTTCAGCTCCTCCACTTACAGCCTCACTCACACCCCTTCAGCTCCTCCACCTCCTTCTTGCTCACTCCCCTTCAGCTCCTCCACTTACAGCCTTCACTCACACCCCTTCAGCTCCTCCACCTCCTTCTTGCTCACTCCCCTTCAGCTCCTCCACTTCTTCCTGACTCCCCTCAGCTCCTCCACTTCCTCCTGACTCCCCTTTCAGCTCCTCCACTTCCTCCTGACTCCCCTTTCAGCTCCTCCACTTCCAGCCTCACTCACTCCCTTTCAGCCCCTTCAGCTCCTCCACTTCCTCCTGACTCCCCTTCAGCTCCTCCACTTCCTACTTCCTCCTGACTCCCCTTCAGCTCCTCCACTTCCTACTTCCTCCTGACTCCCCTTCAGCTCCTCCACTTCCTACTTCCTCCTGACTCCCCTTCAGCTCCTCTACTTCCTCATGACTCCCCTTCAGCTCCTCTACTTCCTCCTGACTCCCCTTCAGCTCCTCTACTTCCTTTCTGCAGTTATATCCAAGCATTTTATCACCTCCATCCCTCGTTCTTTATAACCTTGTTATTCACTCCGCGCTCTTTATCTCTCTCCACATCCTACAAATATTTTTTCTTGTCTTCTCACCTTCTTCAACATCCCTTCTTTTAATCCATACTCTTCCTGTTTCATCTCTCTCCGTGCCTGCTTTCAACCTCTTTCTCTTCTCTACCTCTAATATCTCTTAAAGTTCTGTTTCTCCCTCTTATTCTTCTTTCTCCTCTCCCTTCATCCTCTCATTCCTGTCTCTTTCTGGTCATGAGTGAGGTTGTTTGACTTAGGCTTAGTTACATTTTCATAACATTTTTTCCTCCGCTGAATCTATAATTGAACACAGGCCTCGAATTATCAGTCATTACACACTCACAAACACACTCAGGCAAACACACACTCAGAGCTCTACGCACACACGTTTTCCTTCTTCCTTCTCCTCGCCCTCCTACTCTGATCTCTTCTCTCCTTTCCTTACTCTGTTTCTTTTCTCTTTGGCTGTCCAGGATTTCTCACCTGTCCTCCTCTCTTGTTTCATCTCCATCTCCCTCCTCTTTTGATTTTCTTTTTGCCTTTCTGTTTTCTAGTTTTATCTTATCCTGTTTTTCTATGCTATGTTCAACCAAACCCTACATTGTGTCTTTTCAACATATTTTGTACAACGAAATATTTGGTGCTTCCATTAGAGACTCTTAAGGCAGTTTTTGCGATTATAGCTGCAGAACAAGTTAATCCATTTAGTTATGCAGCTTGTGGGAAATTTAAAATGTATTCTGAGCATTATTTTAGACTTAGAAGTAAATGGTGCGGTTATTATGTGAAGAGCAGGAGAGAGTTCACACGAAGACAAGATGCTGCAACATTTCATGACATTATGGTGGAAGAAATAGAGCACAGCAGGAGCTGAAGTGGAGCTTTCATGTCAGACTCACATTTGCTGATGGGCATCAGATTATTTATTCATGCTTGAGCCATTTCTGACTTCTGCACCACCCAAAGACCGTCTGCAGCTGCAGGTCTGTGCACCACCCAAAGACCGTCTGCAGCTGCAGGTCTGTGCACCACCCAGAGACTGTCTGCAGCTGCAGGTCTGTGCACCACCCAAAGACCGTCTGCAGCTGCAGGTCTGTGCACCACCCAAAGACCGTCTGCAGCTGCAGGTCTGCGCATCACCCAAAGACCGTCTGCAGCTGCAGGTCTGTGCACCACCCAGCGCTCCTCTGTATGATCCACGGTTTTGGCAAGCATGACTTCACTGTGGTTACATGTGAACATTCAGATGAGAAATTAAGGCTACAATGGGCCTGATTTACTAAGATCCCAATTAAAGAGTACAAAATTGCGTGTTCACTCCAAAAAATTGCGCGTTTGGCTTGCGGGCGTTTTGCGGGTGATCTACTAAGAAACTTTGCGTGAATGATAACGGGTGCAAACCTTGAGGAGGCGGTAGTATTTAAGTCAGGCTTTTGCGTGTTCTACTGGGTTACGTCACGGAGAGTTTGGACGGAAAGCAGAATGACTGCAAGCGCAAAATAGGTATTAGTGGGAGAGGCAAATGAACATACAGTATTTTCGAGTTATAGCAGATAAATCTGAATAAAACAAAAAGAACATTTGGCTTATAAGAAAACCTCGGCATTAAACAAGGCCTCTCTTTTCTTCCCTCGATCCTTTGAATGAATTGTCATACATTGCGCAGTAGGTGCGAGCTGTGTCCTATGTGGCACCGGCGCTCAGGCGCGCCCCTCGGGCTGTTGTTGCGCACCAGACTGCTGGCCAGCGCTGTGTCTGATCGGACATAATTGCCCTGGCAAGAGGTATCGAAGACGGGGGTACAAGCAGTGGTGAGGTCCCCCAATCCAAGTGCCTACAGCTTGGCAGCAGGGGGCTGTAGAGGTTGGAGACGAGCGCGATAGGGAGAGGAGCGCACCGGAGGAGACAAGCTGGAGAGACACGCAACCCGAGAAAAAGGAAATGCCCAGTTTTAAAATGTAATATTGCAGAAAAGAGGGAAATAAATGTCAATGTGTAAATTCTTTAGAATGCAGAGGCTGTGAATGGTCAGTTATATTAGTTTAATCATGGTGTTTCTCTTTGTTCACTATTATTGAATTGAAATAAAAAAATAATGCATGTCATTTATTTTGATGTCAATCGAAAACATGTAAACACATGTTGGGGGAAAAACGTGATCTTTCTACCTTCTTTTATTGAGCTTATGTCTCATCCTAACTGCAGCCTGTTGTGTGTAACACTGGGCTCCTGGATTAGCACCTTCCTTTCAAAGGTGTTAAATTTAGACACCGTCACAATCACCGCAATTTTTGCCTGGCTTGGTAAATCACAATGCGTGTTCTAACTTAACTTATTTGAATTTTCTCCTCCCAGTATTTTGCACGCTACGGCAGAAACGCCCCATATTGCATATTCATTAAGGCAAACGTGCTAAATGGACAATGCGTGTTGTTTTGCTCATATGAAAGACGCAATCCTCACTGCGTGTCGTTAGTAGATAGCACGTTTTTTGCTGGTGGTATCAAGTTTGCACACGTTTTAAGACACGCAAACCTTTAGTAAATCAGGCCCTAAGAGTCTCAGGAAGGATTTTGACCACCACTTGCCGCTAGAACAGCTCCACTGTTTCTGATTTGTATCCGATCTGTACGAGTTCATTAAGAGAAGAGTTGTGCTCTGAGCTGGATCCAAGTTGAGGCTGTGCTGACTTTACAGTCTCCTCAGTGCACGGAGGGTTTGAGCTCTTTGCTCTGTTTCTTCACAGATTTGTCTCTGGTAGACTAAACTCAATCTAAAAAAAAACATCCAAAAACTGACTTTTTTTTTTGAGCATGCAAACAACTGCACATTTCAGGCTTTGGACAGCATTAATCTGAGACGTCACGCTGCAGTGATCTAATCTGAGTTACATCACAACAGAGGATTACTCGAAGTTTTTGTTTCTTGTCTCCTCACCTGTCCAGGTGTCGAGCTGCATTTAACGTTGCAAACAGCAGGCGAGGACATTCAGAGAGATCGTCGACTAATCAATGGTGGATGGTGATCTACTTTCAGATATAAAAGAATAAATAAACCAGATGTTATGAAAATACCTCAACACACAGCTTCGGCATTGCAATGACCAGAACAGGACGGACAGAAAACAGGAAAACACACTGCCTCAGGCCATGGCTGCTGTCATCGTTAATGCACCACCAAATCTACAGACAGTAAAAAATCAAGACAAGAGACGTTCTCTCATTGCGGTGTGCACTACTGATCCAAAACACAAAGTCCTCTTCCTGAGTTTATTGGCCCCACCCTTGAATCATTTGACCAATGAGCAGAGTGAAAGTTGTCACCGCCTTTAATGCATTTTGGTTTTCATTTCATCGACAGGTTAGAAATTTATCCAAGATGTTCTTCAGCTGAACGCGTCCGTCCGACTGACTGACAAATCCTGAAATTATTGTAAACTCACAACAATGTTAAGCGGAATAAAATAAAAACAGATATAGCAGAAGGAGAGGAACCAAGAGAGAGCAGGGGGACAGAGAGGATAAAGAGAGAGAGAGAGAGAGCAGGTGATTGAGAGAAGAAGAGGAAGAAGAGGGCAGGACTCCATCTGTGTTTCTGCTGACTCAGGAAGGTGACTGAGTTTGTAAATGTCAGGACTTCTCTTTGACTCCTGACTGCACACTTCACAACACACACAGACACAAAAACTGCAGCACATAAACACACAGGAAGGCTGTGAGTGTAGGGGCAGAGAGAGAGAGAGAGAGAGAGAGAGAGAGAGAGAGGGAGAGAGAGAGAGAGAGAGAGAGAGAGAGAGAGAGAGAGCAGGCAATTTGCATTAATGAGCGTTTAGTTGAAAATCTTGGCAAAGTCAGAGAAAGAGCAAGAATTATGAACAGAGAGAGAGAGCGAGAGAGAGAGAGAGGTGCTGACATAGACGGTGAACAGAAGAGAGAAGACCGTCAGTCGACTGGTGAGCATAAACACAATAACAATCGACCAAAAGCATCAGCAGTCAGACGTGTGGCTGCACAAGAGCATATTCATGAGCTGCGCTGTCAGAAAAACACAAAGAAGTGAACGGAAAGAGAACAGAATCGTTAGAAAAGAAGCCGTGAATATGTTGCTTTCTGGCGTCTTCTTTTTACCGTCAGCCTGCTGACAGAAGCCCTCACACACGAGAAGATTTCACAGTGGGACAGCACTAAACCCTCACACACTTCCCGAGCACGCTCCTCAAAATCCGTGAGTCTGTGCCTGTGGTTTTGGGATTCAGCGTATGTGAACGTGTGAGTCTCTTTGGGCAAGTCAGCGTGTAACGGTGAACCTCCATCTGCTCTGTGATGCTCTGCTGGCTGCAGTGTTTGTGTGGGTCATGGTTGGTTGCATTGGAGCAGTAAGGTTGTGTAGGTGTTCTTGTTGCAATACTTACTGCAGTGTGGAAGTGTATAATGTTGTGTGTGTGTGAGAGAGAGAGAGAGAAAGAGAGAGAGAGAGAGTGTGTGCTAAAGGAGCATGTGAAGCCACAGAGGGAAATCCTTCTAACTCATCTCTCCGCACGCTGCCTGCACAGCTAAAATCTGTGTAACTTAGATGCAAAAGAGACAGACACAGATGCAATAAGTCGGCAGTCAGAACAAAAGTTTAAATTATTCATTTTGTTTCAGGCATATTGCACATCCATCAGCATCATTATCAATATGCTGGTGTTAGCCAAAAAGGACAATACTGCAGCTTTTAGAGAGAATTAGACACATTGCACCGCTGTTATGGCTTCAACTCCTGTGTGCCTTCAACCTGAACTTTAATACATTGAAAAGGATCTCTTTTGGATAAACAGATCTACTAGTAGCACTGGGACTCACTGTGGTCACACAGAGGTTAGAGCCCTGACAGTGACTTACAATTGAACTGGTTTGCATCCTGCTTACATGTCAACTTAACAGAAGCCTGCCAGTGCCGTCATTCAGCAGCAAGATCGCCTCGCTTTCTGCTTCTTCTTCTTCTAACTGCGTTGGAGGCGCCCGTCCTGAACGGAGCAGGCACACACTCGTTAGGAAATGTTTGTTCAACGTTAGGGGTGCTGTTCTTTTTGTTAAATTGTGTTAGAGTAGGTTTCATTTTGATTTCTATTAATTGACAAGGAAGTTAGTTGTTAAAATTAGGGCCCGACTGATATGGAATTTTTTGGCTCGATATCGATACTGGGGAGGGAAAAAAATCAGATACCGATATATCGGCCGATATCTTTCTTAGATCTGTTCGATATGTAGATATAGATGCAGTCATCAAACACTTGTGGAAAAGATTTATAATGAAGACGAGATGGTCACTCAGCTGGAAATTACCTGAGCATGTACGCGCATCACCGCTTTACACTCTGCAGAGTGATGATGCTTGTGGTAATCCATATAGCGCCCTCTGCTGGTGACAGTCAGGAAGAGAACTGCTGGTGTAATACATGAAACTCAAATGAAATGCTACTTGACTGGTGAATAGGTCTCGTAAAATTGGTGAATATCTGTGATAAAATGAGCCGATACCGATAGTTACTGGATATGCTATTATCGGCCGATATTATCGGCTGGCCGATGAATCGGTCAGGGTCCCGTGTTAAAAGTCCTCGTTCTGTTTTGCGTATGTAATGATTTAAACAGAACTCATAGACACTTTCAGTTTGCTGCTGCACTTCTTAGTTAATACATGACTTTACTTTACAACAACAACTGGTTCTTCATGTTACTTCCCCTTCCCCTTTCGGTAAACAGAACTTTGTTTTATTAAGATTATATGCAGCGCTATCATGGGTAACTTTCTAAAACACAGCTGTCATTTTGGACGCCAAACGCCCTCCACAAACCACAGACCCATGGCTACAATCCAAAAAAAGGGTGAGCTCAGTCTTTGCGTTCTTAAATCGCTGCGAGCGGCTGAAATGCCTTTCGGGAAAATCAGCGAAACAGAGATGCAGCCTGACAGCCTTCTCTGCCGATAAGATTTCATGCATTTGTAAAAGCTCTTAAATTATTTGCAGCAGTAACATCAATGAAACGATGACCCCACGCTGACTCCAAACCCAGAGAGAAAGTGCTTCTTGCAGAATTATTTCTTTGCTGTTCAGTTTCTCCTGCAGAGATCTTTTAATAATTGTTCTTCTTTCATGCTGATTGTCTTTGTGTGACTCATTCGGGGAACGTTAACAGTTTAAAAACGACTCCTGTTTGGATATTAAGACCATGACTTATGTGCAATTGTGGAAAATTGCTCAAGTGTTGGACTGCGTGTGTGTTGTGCGTATGTGTGTATTTGGCAACAACGTCTTGATAATGAGTTCCCACTGTGTTTACATTTTTCAAACCACAGGGGTAATTTTGCAGCTATCAGAGCTCACGGCTTAATGAGTCGAGGGGAAACGGTTATATAGATCATTTGAGTAAAAATGCTGTTACATTAAATTTGCTGTGAAATGGCTGTAATTTGTTCCCACAAATAAATCACAGCGCCTCATTCCTTATTAAGTGCAGGAACCTCGATTTCATAACGGAGTACAGAAAATTAAAACAGGAGCAACACAGTTTGTTCCTCTGCACTGTACGGGTCTCAACATTTACACAGTGTGGCGTAATCCTGTTTCAATGAGTGCTTTTTTAATATCCAACATGCAAATGAGAAAATGTATATATTCAAATGAGTGTGGATAATGAAAAAGTCTCATAAAGCACCATCAACTATGAAGATTAATAAGAAACACAACTAGTCTACTTAAAGACAGAGAAAGTAGCTTTTTCCTGAAAGATTAAATTTAGACTTATACAAAGCTGCTCCATCGTCCGTACATGTGCGGTGGTGACTGTGTCTGCAGAGACCCTGTCCTCTGACTGGATTTTGATTTATTGTATTGTTATGGTTGATTTTGGACGTTTCTGGGCACGGAGCTGGTGTGTCAATACAACCACAATGAGGTGAAACGCCACGAGAACTTTTCTAGTCTTCTGACTACTCAAAGCGCTTTAACACCGCAGGTCACACCTTCACATTCACACACTGATGGCAGAGGCTGCTAAGTACTGAGATCAGAACTAACTAATCCCATTCATACGCAATCTTACGCCGCCGCATGCAGCGGGAGCAATTCAGGGTTAATGTATTGCGGGAGACGACGACTCTACCAGCTGAGCCACAGCCGCCCCTAAAGCTCGTTCTAAAACGAGGGTGAACCTTGTGTTGGCTTTTACCCGTGGACGTGGAGTTGGTCTGCTTCCTGTTGGACAGGCAGGAGACAAACACCGGCAGTTAGCTTGTGCTAGATTGCAGTGTAGGTAAAAGCAGTAAACGTACACACTATGACCTGCCAGTGTGCGCTGCTTGGGGTGATGAGCCAAGGCTGTAAACAGGCTTTTTTGAATGGGTGTGTATGTGACTCCTGGTGCTTCTGCAGCAAGCCTCTAGTGGACACTCTGTGAACTGCAGGATTTTGCACTTGGGGAGGTTGCCGTTTGGTCCTGCACTCAAACTTTAGCATGAACCTTTATTTCTATGAGCAGACAGGAAGTGAATGTTAAACTCAAGACACAAATAACTTAAATGACACAAAACTCCAACAAACTCTTATCAACTGTTTCCTTGTCTCCACGGATGAGAACACTGACAGTTTTATTAGTTGAGTCACATTTTGAGGATATCAAAGAAATCTCATCAAAAACTAACAACAACAAAAAAAAAATCAATACACAAGATTTGAACAAGCTTTCACTCCTCAGGGTTTCCTTCAGAAAACGGGTTTGGCACAACAAATCTATCGATGAGGGAGGAGAAAGAAAGCAGCTGTGGCAGCCAAGTGTCATATTTGATGCGTCCCTCGGCGGGTCAGAGACACACTGCCGGCAGCTTTAAAGGACGTCTTTAAAAACACAGCAAGATGATTGAATTGGGACTTTAAAAAAGTTAAACTCTAAATGTAAGCCCAAGCTTCATCGTAGTTTAGAAATATAAGATGTACCGAGTTAGTGGTGATTCACGGACCCAGGCGGGGAGCTCTCCATGCTGACGATGAAGCTGTGAATGTGAGCAGTCTCTCCCTCGCCCCTATCACATTTGGATTTATAAAAAGTTAATCGGCCAGTGGATAATATCGGCCAATATTAGCATATCCAGTGACTATTTGTATCGGCTAATTTTATCGCAGATATGCACCAATTTTACGAGATTTATTCACCAGTCAAATAGCATTTCATTTGAGTTTCACTGTATTACAGCAGCAGTTCTCTTTCACCAGCAGAGGGCGCTATATGGATTACAACAAGCATTATCAGCCTCCACAGTGTCAGGCGGTGACACACGTACATGCTCAGTTACTTTCCAGTTCAGTGACCATCTGGTCTCATCAAGTGTTTGATAACTGCTGTCTGTACAGAACAAACATAGATCTAAGAAAGATATTGGCCGATATGTCTGCTTCTGATTTTTTTATCCTCACAATATCGGTATTGGTCCCAAGAATCCCATATCAGTCGGGCCCTACTGAAAATAAGGAGCAAATAAATCACATTTCTAACTTCCAGTCGCCATGTTTAACATCAATGCCTCAGCTTTGTGCCCACAGCCTCAAACACTGACACGTTTCTTCATCTATTCATTACCAGCACATAGAGGAGCAGAATGATTCACACGTTACAGACTCATTATTAATGCATGTGTGTTTCCATCATTCTCTTTTCTATAGACGGAGCGGCCTGAACACAAGCAGCAGCAGAGTGATGAACAAACTGCGTCTGTGGTTCTCTCGCTGACACTTTCTATTGTAGCTGCTCAGCTGTGAGACTCCACTGTGCTGCCATCAAGTGTTACATTATCAGCGCTGTCAGGTGAGAACCTTTCATCTCTGCTTTTCTTGCTCTCAAAGACACGTTGGCAGTGTGTGAAGAAATAAAAAAAAGCAGCCCACTCACTCAATTCAGTGTTTTCACAGACCAAGAGGCAACACGCAGAGGCCTTCTAGAAAAATGAACTGAGCTGCAAAAGAAAATTGTTCATCAGCATGCAGTGTCACTGAACCGTGCCGCACAATCCGATCAATTCATCTTTTAGTTAAAAAAATGATTAAAAAGGTGGAAATAAAATCACAGTTTCGGAGTTCTGAAAGTCGTCTTTTGCCCAACCAAAAGTTAAAAATCCAAAACATGCCTCAGTTTCCGTCATGCATTCAAAGAACGGCAGAAAATTCTCCCGTTTAAGAAGCTAAAGCTGGAAATAAGTTTTACATTTCTGGTTTGAGAACGACTGAGACACACTGATAATGAAGTATTAATTTGTAGAGCTCTAAACCAAGTGGCAACCTCCGGTCTTGAAAAATGAAGCCAATGCCGAAGTGTTATCCATAGTTAGGCGTGTAGCTGACCTGATTGACAGGTGGGCGCAATGTAACGGTTCGTCAAGAGGCTTAAAACCCGCCTCAGCTCCAGCTCTCAGCCTGTCGTTAGGTTGACTGAAAGTTAGGCTGAGACAGCATTTCCAGCATGGCGGCTGCTGTCGATGAGCCTCCGGAGCCCCCTGCAGGAACAGATGGCTGACGTCACTCAGGCTTCATCCATTAATATTTACAGTCTGTGCTCTAAGAAGAATTTAAAATATGGCACTGAGTTTCAGTTATTTGTGTTTTCCCAATCATTCGTTTTGGGAATAAAAGTGACCGTAGCATATTTAATTATTACACTTCGTTCTGCAACAAATCAAAGAAAAATTTGTTCTTGGCATTCTTCTAAACAAAACAGACTCCTCGTGTGCAGTAGGCAGCAGACTGATCCGTCCACACGGTCATAAACAAACAGAGATGACTCATGATGCTCTGAACATGCTGTTTGAGAATAATAAAGACCAAACACCATCCCAGAGTCGAGTTCACAAACCTCAGCAGCCTCACTGATAGGATCCTGCAGACTCTTCACCTCCTCTGATCCTCACAGTCCTGTCTGTAGCTATGTCTCACTCAACACCACAGAGTGACACACTGTGCACATTAAACACTCACACGTCAACATGTTGCTATAGTGAGAGGCAGAGAAGAGTGCCGCTGCATCAGGATTAAGTTTCCTTTCTAATCTCTGCTCTGTCTGAGCACTCACACCTGCCTTTACCTCTTTAACTAGACCTTCATTTATTCGTTAAAAACATATAATGTATTCATGGAAAGTGGTGCAATTCTGTTCCAATCATGAAGCCCACTCTGCAGCTTTAAATGAGGAGGTTACAGCTCCCAGCCGTGCAGAGACATTCAGCTTCATGAGAATAACTTGTTTCCTGTTGTTAATGAGTTCACAGTTTATTTAAGAGATAGGACAATGTTTGAAAATGAAAATCAATCTGTCACTTCATTAGAGTTATTACGGTACTGAGACTTTTTCTCTTTATTAGACTTCTAACAGTACTGAGACACAGACACTTCCTCGAGCTCAGGTAGTTCAAACACAGTGAAATGCCAACATGATAGTGCCGGTGCTGAAAAGTGAGAAGTATGTTTCTTAAAAGATCTCGTCAGTTGTCTGGAAGGGGAAGTGGTGTGCAGCCTCTGATCTCGAAAAAACTATTGACAGTGGAAGAAATGTGCAGCATTGTGATACAGTGTGTCTGAAAAAGTGCACGTGTCTGAAAAAGTGCACATGTGTACAGGTGTGTGAGTAAAGGAAACTAGCGTAGCATTTATTAGCATTTAACTTTCTACCTAGGGCACAAATATGTCTGACGCCTTCCTCTGCAGGTGAACACACAACAACACTTAATCATCCATCAGGTTGTTTCAGATCTGGTCAAAACACACAAAAAATTAACAAATCATCACATCACAAAGTTCAGACTGTGAACTTACAGGGAAAAGACGTCACAAACGTGCAGTGAGGTTCAGATGTGCACGAGCAACAGTCAGTCTGCTGATGTCACACATGACAGAGTCACAACCTGGACCTGTCAGCTCCTCGTGCTCTGCTCCACGAGGACAGACTGACACAGGCTGAAGGCTGCAGCGCGTGCGTGGATGTAGTGGTAGTAAACACGCTCATTCATTCACACACACACACACACACACACACACACACACACACACACACACACACACACACACACACACACACACACACACACACACACACACACACACACACACACACACACACACACACACACACACACACACAGCGTCACTGACCGAGAATCACAGCTCAGACAGTCCCAACACACACGGGAGCAGTCCTGTGAAGTCCATGCAACACCTGCAGGATCATCAGCAGCATCGTCAGTAGCATCATCCGCGCTGCCTGCTGGCACGCAGCAAGTTTAGCACCAATTATAAATCCCATGTGGCTTTGTAAAAAACAAACAAGAAAGAAAATGAAGAGTAAGAATGAAATAAAAAAAAAGGCAAACTGAAGAATAAAATAGATGAAAATCAAAATAAACCATGTAAGATCAGAAGGAGAGAAAAGTCATGTTTGCGTTTGAAGAGAAGCAAGCGAGAAGATATGAAAGAAAAAATAAAATAAAAGGAGGAAGAGATGGGCTTTATTCCAGCAACAAGCTCCAGCCAAGACTCGCAGAAAACAGAGAGACGAGAGAGAAATCCAAGCAGCCGATCAGAGCAATTAAAAGGGAGAAAGAAAGAGAGGACTGACCTACCAAAAGGAGGAGGCAAAAACGCAGAAAGAGGTTGAAGCGAGGGGAGAAGAGCGGGCAGAGAGGCGGGCGGTGAGGCTCAGTATGCACTCCGATACTGGGATGAAGATCCGACTGCGCGCCGGTCAGAGGGGCGGGGATCATAAGGAGCAGAGAGCCGACTGGAGCGAACCAATGTGCGGGGAGGCAGGGGGGAGGCCGCGCCGGGAGCTCCGTGCGTAATCAGGTACCTGGCGAAGAGCGCGCACAAACGAAGTAGGAAAGGCTCTTAAAGGGACACAGGGAAGTCTGCTTTTAAATGACAGGCTCTCAGTTTAAACACTTTTAACCTGCTGCAAATCAAAGAAGATGAACCTACTTATTAAAATAGATCAACCCTGCTGCATGTTGTAGGGATAAATGCTAGGTAACCGTATTTAATGTGGCTTCTTCAGGAGTGTTTTAGCGCACATTATTACACTCCTACAATCCCCCCACTCACACGCCTCCATCTGTACAGGGAGGTTTCGTACCGGACTGGTAAACTCACCTGTTTGTCTGACGTTTGGCTCCTCCATTCAAACAGAGGAGCTGTCCAATCAGACTCTAAATCAGTGCTCATCCTGACAGGGCCGCTGGAAGTAATTTTACACAGGGGGTGCTGTGAAAAATTTTTTTGTTTGTTTGTTTGGACAAAAAACCTATGAGCCTATAGGCCTATTTAAAATACATTAAAAAAATAGATTGAGATTCACTACGTTATTGTCATATACACTTCAGTGCACACAGCGTCTGTAACACACAGACATCATCAGTTCTCAGAGGAATATATGCGCGCTATTAATTAAACTTCACAATAACAATGCAATAGATTTGGTCAGCTGGCATGAACCTGAGTCACTGCCCCATCTACGTTTATGTCACACGCGACTCTATTAGCTCAAAAATCCTTTTACGCACACCACAAGGAAATAATCTCTGACCATTTAAGCACGTTATTGAACAGCTCTCCACATCCATTACGCACAGAACACACGCACAATATAACACTTTCTGTCTCCATCTCCAACCTTTTTACGCAAACCACAAGGAAATAATCTCCGACTATTTAAACGTTATTTAACAGTTCTCCACATCCATTACGCAGAGAACACACAATCAAAATAACACTCTCCATCCCCACCACCTTGCATAAATGCTATAGTGTGACGTTAAACTGCATGAATAGATATGAAAGTGCGCGGCGGCACCATGCTCTTACTTTGAGCAGCAGGCAGGGTGCCCTGGTTACAGGTGTCCAAATGTCGAGGTGCGCTCTGGGGTCGTGGAGATAAAGTCTCTCATGAGGGGACGAATGTCCAGGGAGTTCAGTGTCTGTGTGGGCATGCATCAGCGAAAGGTGTGTGAGTCTTTTCTGGGTCATGGTGCTGCGTACCCATGTCTTCAAAAGACGCAAGGCTGAGAAAGTGCGCTCGGATGAGGCCACGGAGATGGGTAGGCACAGACATAACTCGATCAGTTTTCTGTCTCTGAAAACATGGCTCTTGTTTGTGACTGGTCAAACATGATGCTTCATCTTAGACTATGTAAATTTACTAGCCTACTGCTGCCATGGATGTATGCTGCATGGAACGAGCGGCCGCGGGAAACCTCTTAATTCGGCGACAACTAGCCTGCCTGACGTTGACAACGTAACTTCCGTGAACCTGTGTTGATTAGGCCTTAAAATAATTAAATTAAAATACAAAATACACGTAATAGCCCACGTGTGTCAAAATCATTTCCCAAAATATTCATAAAGGATTTAAAAATTGTGTAAAATATTTTTAATACATTTTTTTTAAATCTCCCTCTCGCCACTAGGGGGTGCTGCAGCACCCCCAGCACCCCCACTTCCCGCGGCCATGCATCCTGATGATGTCATAGTCATGTGATTCTCAAACGTGATACATGTTCATGCAGTTTCAATGTAGATGAGATGAGAGAGAAACAAGAACAAACTTAATGAAAAATTAATAATTGCATTTTAAACTGCATTGTCAAGCGTAAATCCTGGTCTCCTCCCGTTATTTCTCGTGGATTTCGAGCTGGCCGGGACATTGAAACGAGTTACAAAAAGAGCTGAAGCTCAACGAGCTGCTCTCATTGGATGATGACGAATGATGTAATAACACATTACATGAATGATGAAAACAATGAGTTTCAATAAACGGCTTCGAGTTTCATGAATTGTTTTTATGTTTTGTGAAACCTTAGTGAATAGTGATTGTCTTCTGTCACTTCAATCAGGAGAGACAAGTCGATTAAGACCCGCTTGGACCCTATGGGGGGGGGGGGGGGGGGGGTGATGTCATATTTAAAAAGGGGAGCAGAACGATGATAGGCTGACAATGAGGGAAGAACGCCATGCCATTGGTTAGATGAGTACCGCTGACGGGACAGCTGATTATCCAATGACAGCCCCAGAAAATGGCAGCTCGAGGATGACAGCGGAAACGTGAGTGAGCGTGCAGAAAGGGATGAATGAGAGATAGACCCGATCGTGAAGGCAATTATAGAGTCTTCCCGACTGAACTTACGCTAGAGTTCTTTTTTCATCTGTTGGTGAGGCGTGGGGGATTCTTACCGGACAGAATCCAAGAAATCTAAACGTCTCTCCTCCATAAATCCTCCTGGTTTGATTGAAAATGATGATTCATGAATCATTAATTCAGTTTTATAGAAAACTTTGTAATAAGAGTTTGGGTTTGTGTTTTCATCACACTGTACAGTAAGAGGATTAAGTCCCTTATTTGATGTTTAGTTCATCATTTCAGTGGATGAGATGTCTCGGGCACTGAAGAGAAAGAAATGAAGGTTCAAGCCTCTGAAGTCTCCCTGAATTAGTCGCCTTAATTCTCTCTCTTTATGCTCATATTAAATGAGTTTCCTTCCTCCAGTGCCGCAGTGAAACAGAACGAGCGAGCAAGCAAGCATTAAAGACACTTATTTGATTCCTTCAGTGAAAAGTCTGATGTTGAAGCACAAAAGACAGAGAGAGAGAGAGCGAGCGAGCCGTGTGTCTGAAGCTGCTCTGCTTTCGGGCTGAGAGAGAACAACTGGAGGAGGAACAGAGAGTTTCTGTTCCTTTAACATCCTGATTGAAAGTGAAGTTTCCTGAAGGAAAAGGACGAGCAGATTTGGTGTCATTGTTCCAAAATAAAACGTCTCACTTTCAAACTTTGATTTATAGCGTCACCCAAATAAACTCTGACAGAACAAAAAGGAGGGAGCTGTTTCAGTCAGCTCTCTTCGATGATGTCAAAACCTTTGCAAAGCTGCAGGGCCGCATCACATACCTGGGAGAGGTTTCAAGGACGGCAAGGAGACGAATTCAGAGACCCAAGCTTATGGTAGTCGATTAAAGAAATGATTGTGCAAAACCCCAGATCTAAGTCGTGGATATTGTGCAGTGAGCTGCATGCATGGCTTTACATGATGATGAAGCATGCTCAGTTTACAAGACAGGCAGGCTCGAAAATACAAAAAAGAAAAGGGACGCGTCCGCACATCGGAGAAGAACACAAAGAACATGACAGCGACTTTACTGACTTTGTGGCTTATTTTGAGTCATTTTACTCAGATACAGCCACAACACTCCGGGATTTCTCATTGATCCGAAGCACACCTCTTCCAAGCGTGCCAGGGCCGAGGAAGTGTACAATGGGCGCACTGACACTAGTCAAACGCACTGGACTTTAGGGGTGAATCGTGCTTAGGCACAGTACGGATTGCCTAGTGTGAATACGCCCTAAGACTGGAAATCGTGCACCTTAAACAGACCGCCAAATTTGGAGGAAAGGTGGAAAGGTGATTGAGAGAATGATGAACATCAAAAAGGAAAAGAAGTGACTGCATTTCTGTAGCTCACAGTATTTTTGTTTACATGTTAAGGCTGTTTTTTTATTTGAACTTCCACAGCATCGTACAGTGACGAGGACTGACGAACACCCAGCTTTTCATGCAGTGTGTTTCATTGATTTTTAATTTGGTTAGTCAGAGTAGGCAGTTCGGTTTCATGTCTATTTCTGTTCACTAACGAGGAAGTCGATTTTTAAAACTATACTTTAGAGTCCTCTCTCTGTCGTCCAGATCCTTCAAGCCTGAACTGGTTCTGCCACTTTCAAAAAATAACATCTTTCAAACTGTGTTTAAAAATGAAAATCCCTCTTTGACTGGACTCAATCTGAAGTAAAAACTGTCAGTCGAGCCACCTGTCACATCTGAACACACTGTATTTTAAAGTCCTGTTATTTCTCATATATCTGTGAGGAAACATGCCTCCTCCTGTGCTCACACTGCTCTACATGAAACGTTCCTGCATGAAGCAGCAGATGGAACAGGTGTTGATGGTTCTCCTGAGACGTTTAACAGAATCCCAACATTTCACTGTCCACAGTCACATCTGCAGCCGTCTGTTAAGGCTTTGTTTCCCCCTCATGATACACACGTTATTTATAGGAAACATTATCATCCTTTGTGGTTGGTAAGAAATTTGCTCCCATGATATAAAGGATTTATTTATTCAGGGTGTAGCGGTCACAAATCTTTTATGGTTCAGATCACAGATTTATGCTGTAAATCCGATCATCTTTTAAACATCTCTGATAAATGTTTTATCTAAGAAAAAGCGGAGACAGCTGAACCGTGGATAAATAGGGGCGTGGTATTTCAATCATGATTGTGTTTCTACACCTGACTGATAAGTAAAGCCCTTGGTACTGTGCTGCAGGTGCCTGCGGGTGATTGGACGGGAACTGGTGCTGCAGGTGCCTGCAGGTGATTGGACGGGAGCTGGTGCAAGTTTTCAAATCGAACTGCAGAAGCCAACACGTCGTCCCCCGCCTTCTTCCGTCGCTCTCAACACGACTGTTGGTTAGAGAGTGTTGGTGCATTCATGTGGTGTCGGACTCATCGGAAAAACGAGTTTCTGACTCGTAAAATGCACGTGAACACCTGCTCAAGTCGGATCAACAACTCGGAAACTCGGAAAAGAATTAGGTGCCCGACTTCCCGACTTGATGTCAGAATCGTCATCATCTGGGGGCAAAACATGTTTTGTTAATGATAACATACTTTTTATTAATTCACATATTGCATAGTGCAGCTACTAAAAGGACCCGGCCTTACATTGGGACTGGCTTTTATTTGAAGCTTCTCTGAGAGACACTTAAGAAAGAGTGAGAAAATATCAGGTTCTTGCTGTGTTTCTGCAGACTCACACAACCCTACACAGTGAGAGAAAACACTGAATGAACCTCTCACTTCCTCTGACTGTGAGAGTATGAGTCAGCACAGAGCGCTGGAACCAGAGGGTGTAGCTGGAAGCTTCACACACCTGCTCTTAATCAGGGACAATTAGACACACACCTGACCCTGCACTGGCATGACTCACCAGACCAGAGTGGAAATAATGAGTGCAACCATGAACTTCTTCAGCCTAGTCCCCTCCCCACGTATGTGTTTTGGAAAACTCCCTCCAGGGTGAAGATGTTCAGAAACTCTGTTTTAGGTGTTTCTGTGTAGACGGGGAAAACAGAGTTTTGTTCTTGTAACGTCACGCTGTGCGTCGGTTTCTCCTCCGTTTGACGTCATTACATGAGATTAGTGCGATGGCAGACGTAACCAAACTAGTGCTGGTGCTAACGTTGCTAACTGGACTTTTTACATGCTCACACATACAGACACAGTTACAGTTACTCTCCCACTATGTTGATGAGACGCCTGAATGGACACAATTTCCGCATGTCAAGGACACTGTTTTAGATTTGGCATGCTCATGACAGCTGTAACAGTGTGTTTTCTTTTTCCTTAAAAACTCAACTTTGATTTTTTGAAAGCTTTTTGTTGATGCCTTTGGGAGACCAGTTACATTTCCAGCACTTAAAATGATGTCATCAGTGAAGCAATCATTTGAAGACCAGCAGTCTCTTAGTTCTGTTTAGCTCTTTACTTTTCATACGCACCTTTTCTAACCCCTGCATTAGCTCCACAGCAGATCGTTCAGTGAGGAGACAACAGATTTAGGAAGAGACATAATTACCTCCTCTCCTTATTTTGCCCCAATTAACATTTTTAGACGGATTGTGGAGCTCAGGAAGGAAATCCTCCGTTTTAGTTTTCACCCCTAAAAGCTTCCTAACGAGTTGCTGCTCAGATTATGGCAGGGACGGCAACTTTGGTGCTTAATGAGCTGAGGCAGTGTTGTGTAAGCAGGTTGGTTGTGTTAGTGTGGGGGATAGTTTTCTCACTTTATGGCTGTTATCCACTTTAATACCCTGATGTCCATCTCCTCTGCTGAAGGTGACAGGTGTGGGAGGTACTTTACATTCAGCCTGGAGGAACAGCGTCATATGTGAACATGTGAGCATGTAAAACGGGCTGCTTGTGAACATTAATTGGTGGGAGCGTGCTTAAAGGTCAGCGAGTGGGTTGAAAAGCAGGGACGTGAAGTACCGCAGATGTTTGAACATGTGTACTTTTCTAGGATTTGTGTATGCATGTTGCACAGTTTGCAGAAAGCGTTGGATCATGACAGTCATCGTGTAATGGCGTCCACCTGTTGGACCGTTTAGAGAGACTTTAATGTGACCTGGGAGACTGCTGCTCTCTGTGATTTCAGTTTGACTCCAAAAACAAAAAGACATTTTAAAACCCATGCAGGCGGACTGAATGTTTAATTCACTTTTAAATATTTCCCTCAGAAGTTTTAAAATGGAATTCACGTCTGTTTGAAGATGAGCTGCGGCCGCCTTTCAACTTCTGTCATGCAGGACAAAGTACGACAGGCACTTTCCTCACATGCAAGCAGAGCTACATGGTCAGAGTAAGGACGCCGTACAGCTTGAAATTGCACGTTTCAATGAGCAAGCTCAGAGCATGTTGTCAGAATTTGAGAAACATTTGACAGAACTTGCTTCCATTGAGCCTGTTGCCAGATGTATGTGTTTTCCATTTGGTGAGAGTATCTATGTTGATTGCTTCCAAAATAGTGTCACTGTTCCACCCGGGTTAGCTCTGCTGCTGAAAAGGAGATTCTGACATTGCAAAATGACATTAATATCAAATTCAGGGCAACGCCTGGCATGAACGCCTCTGAGTTCTGGATCTTACTGCTGGAACAAAAGTATCCCAACGTCAAACGTGCCTTGAACCTGGCAGCGCTTTTTGTATCAGCGTATGTGTGAGTCAGCTTTCTCTTACATGAAAATCATCAAGTCCAAAATCAGATCCACAATGACTGATGAGCACCTTGTGGCCTGCCTAAGCCGTACGACAAGCTCCTCCTTCCAGTTTCAAAGATCTCACTAAAGCCCGGCTCACGCTGCAGGAGTTTAAAAATCCTTCCTGATTTTGAATTCTGGTAGCATCACACATGAGGAGAATCTTAACAGATATTCTTCTCCATAATCTCAAACATGCTCACAGTACAAGATGTGAAAATCATGGCACATGACAGACTACAGGATTTTATTAAGATTATCGTGCCGGGCGGAGGAACGCATCAACTCACGTAAATGATGGAGCCATTTGCGGTTATAAAGCTTTGTGTAGAAAACATTTTAGGGTGAAGAAATGTCTGGGGAGACGCGGACATAAAGGGTTGTGTATTATTCAGCAAGAGCTGGAGGTCTGATTGTAACTCATGCATTACAGTTGTCTGGTGCACCAGGTTATAGTAGTCACACACGACTTCTGCCAGACCATTTCATGGCGCAATCGTCAAGATTTTTAATCCTAAATATCAAACATGTTTGATATAAAGCAAGGCGTCCCCGACGATCTCCGAGCAGATCGGGGACGTTAAGATTGGATCTCAATACCACTCACACTACAAGATGATGTGGACAGATAATCCGTTCCCAGCAGCCTCGAGTCGGGAACGACCCTGGGATTATTGGGAAGGGGGTATCAGACCTCATATAGGCCCGATTATCCTGCAGTCTGAACCAAGCTGAAGGTAGAGACAACTACCCTGTATTAGTTATCTGGTTTACTTCTCTGTTATTTGTGTTTGTATTAAATACCAACGTAAGCTATCACCTATAATGACTGTAAGACAACTTTGTGTGTGTATGTGAATGCACGTGTGTTTGTGTTTGTGTGTGTGTGTGTGTGTGTGTGTGTGTGTGTGTGTGTGTGTGTGTGTGTGTGTGTGTGTGTGTGTGTGTGTGTGTGTGTGTGTGTGTGTGTGTGCACCCCTGATTTGGACTGAACCCTCAACACAAACATGATGGTTATACGTCATGGTTTTATCTATAAATGTCTTTGAATAAATCATAGTTGTAGAAAGCATGTTAACACACATTCACACATAAAAACTGAACACATAAATAAATGTCAACGTGCATCACGTGAGAGAGATCTTTATTATCCCGGCGTTAAACTGAGACACCAAACATGACAGCTTCATTTCCTCACGTTGACCTTTTCATACAACGCTTTCACTGATAAGCTCAGGTACAATCCAGACACACACACACACACACACACACACACACACACACACACAAACACACACACACACACACACACACACACAGCCTTTACTCTATCTCACAGCGCCTCATATATACCCCAACCACACGTACAAATAGACACCTACACATATAAGAAATCAAGTGATGAACAGCTGAATCATTCACACACTCAGAAGGAATTTAATAAACCTCGGACCATGGAAGGTATAAACAAGATGGACAACATGGCAGCTTCCCAAAATGAAGCCAAAACATTCAGAGCGCCCCCTGCTGACTGGCTGCATTAACGGTCATGAGCTCCGCCTCCATTTTAATGAATATTCGGCCACATCACGAAAACTTGACAATCACCGGAGCGAGGTTTGTGAAAGTGGGTGTGCAACAACTTAAAGCTGAGAGGGTCAAAGATAAACCAGAGATAATCAATTTTTAAGGCTATGTGTGCATAAGCAGTAGAAGAGGACCCCGGCTGCAAGTGTTTATTAAAAGCCTTCAAGCCTTGTTACAATGTCCCAACCCGTATTCACATAAACCAGTCCGTCGTCCTTTACTGAGCAGTGAGGTGTTAACATAAAATAAGACTAATCGTCTTTTGGCTGCCCTTCGACGGCGTATATGTGGATTCAGTTTTTGTGCTTGGAAAAAAAACGCTGTCAAACAGTCTGTCAAGCTCTTTTTTAAACGTGTTAGTGTTGTTCAGTTTCTTGCTGAGGTACAAAACATCTGATGGAAGCCTCAAACTGCACAATTTTTCACTAAATAAATCTGATCAGAAGAAAAATATCTAAAATCTCGATCGTGATCTTTCAGGGAGTAGTTGGTGGTGGGTCCTGTGGGTCCTAAGACTGCAACAGAGTGAGCGGCACAGACAGAACTTGAGAGTCCGCCATTGTTGTAGTCCACCTACTTGCGCTTGGCTATTGATTGGAGGTGTAATGCTCATGTGCGAAAAAGTCTCTGCTCTCAGAGAAACTGCGTATTGCGAGGTTTAACGACTACGGAGATGGTGCTGTTTTAAAAAGTTTACACTCTGGAAACTTTGCGTTTTCTGGCGTAGTGCAAACAAAAAGCCAAAATGCAACAAAAGGTTACCGTTTACGGCTGAAATTGTTGTCGTGTAAGTCAGTAGTTACAGAGAACTCTGACTGTGATGTCAGCACCGGGTATTTCAGCTTCACTTTTGTACAATGGGGGTAGGTGGAGATGTGTCATCCATCTTTATACATTACATTGCACTGGTTAACTCAGAGAATTTACAGTATTTACCTCCCATTGGCTTGAGGTGAATTCTCCTGAGAATATCCTGCTGCGTTCTCACATCAGTCCACTCGTACTTGCTGCTGAAAAAGTACTGCATTTTCTGCAAGTGTGAAAGTCCTATTACTGAACTGAAAGAGATAATGAGAGTAGACAGGAACAAGGATAAGATCCCTCATCTTCCTGTAAAAAGCATTTAGTAACAGTTGCACAGTTACATAACCCATACACATTAAATCCAAACCGTGTTAAGGAGGCACAGTCACGAGGTATAAAAGATTGCAAGCAACTTGTTTTCATACTCCTCCACTCGTCCTTTTGTAGCAGCGTCAGATGAAGCTCTTCTTCATTTTGAAGAAGTTTCAACTACAATTCTTAACAGTGTGGGTCGTGGATAATTGAACTGAACGTACTTTGAAGCTGTAAGAACCACAAAATGAAATCACAGGAGAGCTCTGAAATTTTAGAGGAAGGAAAAAAAGTTTTTGAAGCAGAGAGGGATGCCAGAGAAAGTGTCCCCGATGTTTCAGTTTAAAATAATTTAAAACTCGGACCGTATTTTCACATCTTTTCTGGTTTTAATGATTCATAAATAAAATGTTAGTGAATTACTTCAGTGGTTTACTTCAGCTGGAAAGTATGAAAGGCTTTTAAACCTGTGACCGGGCCTCCAGAACAAAACCAACTAAACCTAGGTTAAAAACCAAAACCAGACCAAATACGTATGAAAAGGAGGGAAGACACACAGGGTTTGGAGGTTTGAACCCTAAACTTTATTTGAAATTCCCCCAAAAATGCTCAAAAAGAAAAAGAATAAAGCAAAGAACAAAAAAAAACTGGAGATCCAAGAACAACCGATTGGAAAGTGTTGAGCCTACCATGCAATAAGTCGTCACCTTCAGCACCTCTCCCCTAAATCTACAGAAGAATAAAACTATTTTGTTAACAACCAAAGCTCAGGATGTATGTGCTCACACTAGAAATGGAGACTCAAGTTTGAGACTCGGACTCGAGTCACACACAAATGTGACTTGAGACTTGACTTGGGCTTGCCCCTCAGAGACTTCAGACTCGAATCGTATCTCAAATATCGCTTCAGAAATCATTGGCCTTCCTACCCAAAACCTCTCACACCTTAACAACAAAGCACTGACTCAGAGCAGTCACCACAGCCGAGGACCCCTCTCACCCACTCAATCCACTCTTTTCTTTTCTGCCATCAGTTCGGAGATGCAGGACTTTGACCTGGAAGAGGGCACGCTTTAGAGAGAGCTTTGTTCCCTCAGCTATTGAAGCTTTAAATAAGCTTCCATGCTGACTGGCCTATTTCATTGCCTATGTGGTTCTTTCTGTTTGTTTATATGTTTTCTTCATGTGCCATGTCATCATGTATGTATACCTGTGCACCAACTGTGCAAAGCTGTGACAACAAATTTCCCCCTTTGGGACAATAAAGTATTGTATTGATCAGCGCTGCTTGTGAACAGGCAGCAGGCAACTGCTTGGGGGCTCACAAACTTAAACCAAAGCACTGGCCCAAAATATGTACATTTTGCAATGACAGCAGGAAACCTCCCTAAGCGCTGACAGCAATCCCTCTCGTTGCCCTGCTAAGCGTTGCATGCATTATTGCTGTGAAAACCAAAGTTTGATGAAGGTCAACAAAGAAAAATGAAGAGGAATTATCCGTCTATAGGAGAGAAAAATGAAAAAAGAGGAAGAGGAGTCAGCGTGGGGACACTGGCAGACATGATGGTGATGAACACTGGTTGGAGGGCCCCCCAATTGGGTTTTGCCTAGGGTCCCAATAGACTCCAGAATCGCCACTGGTATTGACTCAGACTCGAGGATGAGACTCTGACTTGATAATTGACTTGGCCTTGCCCCTCAGAGACTTCAGACTTGACTCGGACTCGAGGTTTGGCCCAAATCTCCATTCTACAAGTGTGCAACACAAGACCAAGACTTTTGGAGTACGACCACACTAACTCTACCCTGCATGTGAATCTATATTTGAACTTGTGTGATTACTGAAACACCTTCTACGAGACTCTAAAGCTTGCAGCGTATGATGCTTCTTGTTTAATTACTGTCTTATTGATATCCTTCTGCTCTGTCACTGCTACACTGTAAACCTCCTGTGAGTTATATAATCACTGCATTAGAATAAAAATGTTTCAAAGAAGTCCCACTGCTGTTCTGAAAATCACATTTTATAAATTCACATCAGAGACTGAACGCTCCAACAGCCAACATAATACTCTAAACAATGAGGCATTAAAAAGACTAACTTCTATATGCACTCTTTAATTTCCCTCTTTAATTGAATTCTTTACCACAAGCAGCAGCACAAAGCCCCATAAGCAGCATTAATCCAGCCTCCTTTATTCTCTGAGAAAGGTTTGTCGACGTCGAGGTAAATATCCATCCAGCCTAATCCTGTGGGGTTGGAAAATGTCGCAACGGATGATTGAGCATCAATTTTCTTTAACCTTGATTTGCCCCTGGAAGTGTCTTCCTGAAGTCACAGGCTGATTTAAATGCTTTTTGAAAATGAAAATGTATTGATTGTTTGCTTTAATAGTGAGCCCAGCGTAGATAAGAGGTATAGCAGAGCTCGCTGTGAAAGCAAAATCAAGACTAAAAGAACATTTGCAGACAAACATGCACCAAAAGTATTTACAGACGGTTGCAAAAAAAAGCAGCAGCAACAAGGCTTGTGTTGTACACTTGTAGAATGCTGATTTTTAAGGGTGGTTTCACACTAGGGGCCCGGATCCAAGTACGCTTGACCCCAAAGTCCGGGTTATTTGATCAGTGGGAACACAAACGTACCGTACTCAGGTGCCGGGCCTGAGGTGGTGGTAGACCGCTATGTTACCAAATTCTAAACTTTTCTGATCGGGCCAAAGGTTTCAAGTGAAATGAGATCTGCTAGTTTCAAGTCATTCTGGAGAAAGTTACCTGCAGAGCGGGCAGCAAAAGTAAACGCTCTTTTCCCAAGCTCGTCAGCGGCGTGTGCATGTGTATGAATGGGATTAGTTACTTCTGATGGACTCTTAACATAGCAACCTCTGCCATCAGTGTGTGAATGTGTAGGTGTGACATGTGGTGTAGAAGAGCTTTGAGTAAGCAGAAGACTAGAAAAGAAATATACAAGCTCAAGAACATTCACAATTCTGTTATTTATAAAAACGTCAGAAATGCTGCTCAAGGATACTTCGGCTTTTACGCAACCTGGAAACTTAAAGAGCGATGTATTGAAAGAGGATGAGAGATACTCCATCCCGTGTTTATTACTCTAACACGTTATTTAGTCTGCCTTTCATAAATCTCAATTAGGGCCCCATGGTAGAAAATCTCTGGGTGTAAATGGGCACAGCTGCTCGGACGTTCATAAGAATGAGGTGCTGCCAATTATGACCTGAAAGGTGAAAGCTGAGTATGTCGAATGAAGAACTTAAAGAAACGCAGTCATGTACAGCTGTTCAACCACTGAGTGAATCTGACACCTCGACAAAAAGGTCACTGGTTGAATCTGGAAATCCAGGAAAGGAATCAGGCAATGACAAAAGGAACATTTGGCACAGAAGTGGAGTTCAGCTTTCCAAACAGGTGGTGGTGGTGGTTTCGTGAATGGATTTCCCCGGACAGCCCAGGGAGCAGGTCCAGCTTTTTCTGATAAATGTCGAGCAGGTGGAGGAGGTTTCAGGGAATAAAACAAGCGCGACAAGCCGATCAGAAACAAACAGGAAAACTCAGAAGGCAGAGCTTTGAGAGTGAGAAAGAAATCAGCCTCAGACAATCGTAAATGTTTACCATTTGTTCCTTGCTAGATGCTTTTATAGAAAGTAAAAGAGTAAAGACGGTTAGAATATCCAATCCTGACACAGAAAGCTGCAGACATTTTGAAGACAAATCAAGTTCATCCTGACAATCATTTTAGGAGAACTGGGGTCTTGCACTTTTGTCAATTTTCAGTCCTAATTATCTGTTAATGTGTGGGACTTAAAGTTCAAGTCTTACACCTCCTGAATGGCCTGCAGGGTAATAGATGCTACTAGTACCTGCCAGCACTCCTGATTTCCCCGTATTGCTCTCATATTTAAAGATCATCTCTGGGCCATCTCTCGACCTACAACCTCATTTTGAATGATCCAAATAAAAGAATCCTGTCTGAAGATACCAAAGATCGTCTATGAATCATGATCTACCCACAATCCACAACAACATGAAAGTACAAGCCCTCTGTCACTGCGACCAGGAGACCCACGGCATGATTCAAAGGGTGTGTGCACGGCTTCGCAGCTGCACTCTGCGCAAGCAGGAAGGCGAAACAAAAGTTGGGAAAAGGTGCTAGATACAGTTGAAAAATGTCAGGAGAGGACAGCGTTCTACAACAATAATAAAAAAAACGCCTGCAAACAGAGCCATGCATTCTGCAAAGTGTGCAGGGCGGATTTTAAGGGGGGAGCTGAGGGATGACGCGGGGGTGTCTGAAGAGAGCATTTGTTTGTTTAGGTCTGAAAAGGTTTTTAATTTGGCAGATGGATTCAGAGATTTTCCAAAATTAGACTCATAGGTTGTCTAAGTTCTCCACAGCTGGTGTCTAAGCTCAGTCTGAAAGACTCTTTGTAAGGAAACTCCACCTTAAATTACACCCACAGAAGGACTTCCAATGTCATGAATAATTTACACAATCTCAAGCTTCGTATTTTGAACAAGACTTCCAGTATTTAAATCAAATAACTTGTGAACAATAAGTTCGATAGGTACATTAGTTCTTGAGATCCTGAGGGAAATTCAAAGTGCTGTCAGATGAAGAAAGCTTCACTTTGCCAGACACATCATAAAGTGCTCTTACATGTTTTTTGGAATCAGTCGTAACTCTGTTGTTCTCTTGTGAAGAAAACTTTCTACAGTCTGTTTTAACAAAAAATAAATCCAAAATGTTGAAGTCCCCGGAGGCCAGCTCGTAGTGATACCTCTAACTAGAAACCTGCCGTCAGTCCAACACCTTTGATGTGTATTCTGTGCTGAATAGTTTGTTTGAATTCCCTCATTGGCTGATTATTGTCAGAAAATGTACCAGAAAAATCTAGGCCAGATCTGCTCCTGTCAGACAAATCACTACAGGCGTTTCCCCTGCTGCACATCAGCAGCCAAGACGAGAGAGTTTCTCTTTCACTGTTGAAAGTTTCAGACAAAAGCTGTTAATGGCCCACTCCAGCCTCCTGTCTCTCTTGTTCTTTACTATTCACAACACATGGATTCACTTCAAGGGTGGTTTCCAATAGGGACCAAGGCCCGGATCCGAGTAACCCCGAAGACCCAGTTCATTTGATCAGAGTGAACACAAACGTACCGTACTCAGGTACTGTGCGCGAGTTCACTTGAAGAGGTGGTCTTGGGCATGATTCATGTTTACTCGAGTACAGTCAACGTGAAATGAGAACAAAACCATGCTCAAACAAGGAAGTGGACCGCTATATGACGTGATTCTAAAACTGTGGTATCCACGCAGCACGGACCCGTTTCATCCTCTGAGCTGCACGGTAGATGTGGAAGTAGTTTAGGGCAGGGCAATTAATCGAAAGCGATATTCAGAATCTCAAACCGACGTAATCTTGCCCATGTCGATTATTTTCAGGGCAGAGTCACGTGACGACACGTCCAATCCGCGACATGGAAAAATGTCCGTCGTTTGGACACATTTTGTCTTTAGGGAAGACGACAGCGAACAAAAAGAAGTCAAATGTAAACACTGAGGAAAAACTGTTTGCAAGAAATACAAGTTATTTATTTTCTACTGTTTGAGAGAAGTTCATTTCTACTTTAAGACTAAAATGTGTGGTTTTCATTTCAAGCGATGCTTTGATTTCAATTTGAAATATTCAATAAATAATCATAAAATAGTTCATCAGATATGCACTCTTTCATTAGAACAAAGATCCCAGCTCTAATAGTGGAGCATATTTACAGTAGAGACCATGTCAGTGAACTATGAGGGCAAAAAACTTAAAACCAAATAATTGTTCATTAATCGTAATCGAGTTCAAATGTTCATTTTATCGTGATGTTGATTTGAGGTCATATCACCCAGCCCTAATGTAGTGAGAGGGTCGTCGCTGGCGTTTGTAGTTTTTTATGACTAAACCTTTTTAACCAGCCTAAACCAGCCGACTGTTTCAAGTCAACCACGTGTAAGGCAGTAAGAACATAGATTACTTCATGTGCATCAGTGCGCAACAGAGAGTACTGGAGGATCGGAAAAAGGCGCCAATGCCCCATGACAGAACATTCGTATTTGACAACCTGGGAGTAAAGCTCATTTCTAGGTTGTCTGATAACAGATTGCTCTTAGACCCTTCCTGTAAAACAATCTATGAGCAGTCTGTTATCACACACTCATAGTTTCTACCCTCGGACGAACATACATCTGTGAATATGTCCATTAAGATTCTGAAGAACAGGCGATGTCGGATGTGACGAGGGGTTTGTTCAATATTTAAACATCAAGCATGTTTCATTCTGCTGATCTGGGAGGCTCCGACTCGATCGGGAGCAGTAAAATAACCGCATTGACACTGGGGGAAGAATTGGGCCTTAAATCTTCTCGTGTTTAACAAGCCTTACTTGATGGATTCAGTTCAACTTTTTCCTTCTGTTCTATTTTGAATTAAAAATGTTTAACATCATAAAACAGTTTCATGACTTTCTCTCTTAAATGACATTGACAACTTGCCAAACTTTTTGAGCCATGAAAAAACTAATTTTCCACTTCTGTACCTTGTTGAGATTTCCTCGTCCGCAGGAAGCCTCTGGAATGAAATGTTTACTGTCTGTAAGTACTGCAAGATGGTGCACAGCTATGAAGCTGCTATTTAATCACATCCTGTCCTGATTGCTGCGTTGTAATACTGAAGTGTGATCAAATATAATCAGAGAAAAAGAAGTGACCTTCATCTCGGAGCTTTCTGCTGGCACACACACAGACCATAGACCTGCTGACGGCAGACGATGCTTTATGTTCGGCCCTTTACTTTGTCAAAGGGTCGTTTCAGGCTGTTATTCAGGGTGGAGGTGAGAAATCCAAATTGAGTTAAGGTGAGCGCCAGTGAGAGGTAAAGTTAAAGGTCGGGGCTGCTACCTCCCTGCTTCTCTCTCTCTCTCTGCCCCCTCCTCTCAGATGGTTCACTCAGTCACTGTCTCTGTCAGGCTGAAACACAAACGCTCAGAGGAAGTGTGTGCACCACCTAATCTGCATACAATTCAAAAGGACACTTCCTCCTTGAGACCTCTGGTCAGAATGTAACTCTGTGAAGTCGTCCCAGAGGTTCAATGACAAAACGTATCTGTGAAAACGCTTATATTGTATGATTATCTATTTCTGTGTCGTGTATCAACATCAGACTTTGATGGTGGAATTGGTGCAGTTCAATGAATGAATGGAAAAAGTCATGAAGCTTGTTGAATGATGAATTGGGCGTGGATGAAGAAGATCATACTTTATAAGTTACTGGACATGCTACATACCCTGCTTAGAAGTTCCATAGTTGTAGTGGTTATCACGTTTAACACGGGAAAGGTCCCCGGTTCGATACCGAGTGGAAACAACTTTTCTAATTGGTGTAGTAGCTCAGTGTGTGGGGACTTGTGTTGGGGGTTGAGGGTCGCCAGCTCAAGACCCAGTGTGGACCAAATCTTTTCAAAATCATTACAAAGTGTTCAGGAAAACTACCAACCATTCTCACATTATCTCACCTGAACCCCCCCCCCCCCCCCCCCACACACACACACACACACACACACACACACACACACACAAACAGAGAAAGAGAGAGAGAGAGAGACCTTTTCTCATGGAGTGATTAGTAGCTGAAGCTCCCCCAGAGCCTGACGGGGCTCGTTAACACCTCATTTTCTCCTCGTTAGGATGAGATCAAAGACAACGAGGTCATTAAACTGGTTCAATGTAGACGTTTACATTACGCCCCGATCCCTGCTCTGCTGCAGAGTGATGCAGACCAGCACGTTTACGAACACATCCACTCTTAAGTACCTGCACACAATTTACCTAAACTCACGTGCAGGCAAAATGTCTGCTCGCTACATTCACACTCTTTTAGCTGTAAATATATGGTTTTAGAGGGTGCATTTTTGCCTTTATTGGACAAGACAGCTGAAGAGAGAGGAAATGTTGGGAGGAGAGGGTGGGGGATGTGATGCAGCAAATGCCCATTGCTGAACCAACGATGTAACTGCCAGGCCATCCGATGCCCCGTAAATTTAAGCTTTAACTTGTCCTGCAGGGTTCTGGAGCAAGCAAAGGTCAGGACACTCATGGGGTTACAAAAGTCAATCTAATGGTGTTTTCACACATGCACAAGACTCCGGGATGAGCTGCATGTGCAACGCACACAGACAAATTGTTTACTTACACCTTACCTGGATTTTTTTCTGGCAGCTTCCTAGTAGATGTGTGAACAATATATACAGAAAAGAGAGTCGACAAGGTGCATGTGTGAACAGCCAGGTCAGGAAATAATCTAGATATTTTCAGGAGTGTAGATGTGAAAACGGCTATAGAGACACGATAAGAAGTGGAGATAAAAAGAGACAGAGGAGGAGTACATTAGAATTACATAATCGTTAATGTTGTGCTCTTTTGTTGATGAACACATTTAATCTGTAACACTTTAGAGGCTCAGAAAATCAGTTTGATTGGGGTCATAAAGAAATTGAAAGCTGGAGGACGAAGAGTAAAATAAAGTGTTCCTCTTAAACGAGCTGTTCTTTGTTAATTATGACACCAACTGTTTCTGATTGACTTTTTTAATCCTTTCACACTGCTGGGATGCTGCTGCAACATGATCTGGATGCTGTTCAGCTTTTAATTCACACACACACACACACACACACACACACACGCGCGCGCGCACACACACACACGCGTGAAGTTATTGAGTGTGCATATTTGTATTTTCCACTTTGACACCTTCAGTGTACACGTTAGATGTCTGGTCATGTTTTTCTGTTTGAATGTTTTTTATGTTGAATCCTCGAGTGAATAGTTCAAGGCTGAAGTCTCCATTGAATTTAACACTGCATACACATTCAGAGATTATACTTGTTCTGATGCCACTTTTTGGATGTTGTCTACATTTTGAGGAGCGTGTTGTCCTCAGGATTTTTCCAGTTAACTCGGCAGACATCAAATGATTGAAGTTTGCTGGATTGATGAGTAAATATCGGAGATGATCTCAGCGTCTGCTTTCTGTAGCCCTGTCTCATCTTCTTTGACCAGTTTAGATCAAATGGTTGTTCTTATTCCTTATTGGCTGTTCAGCTTAGCGAATCAGTCCACGAAAAGACAAATGGAGTGACGTAAGCACGTCAACAGTCAAGAGGCAACTTTTTATCAGACATTTTCGATTAGAAGTAGGCTACCTATTAGGAGTGGTGAGTGACAGCGGTGTGAAAATGGTATTCTCGTATCATAACAACGGTTTATATATCCGCATTCTTCTTCATTTCTGTCTGACTTACAGACGGGAGATAAATCAAAGACATAAATCAACAGCACCATGCCATTAGACTTCTACCATGAAACATTATTTTGATTTCCTCTGCCAGACTCTCTTCAGGTTCTTACAGCAACTAGGCTCAGTTTATTCCTCAGTATCTACCTTTGAAAACTGCATTTTGAAAGCAAAGAAGAGAATAAAAAACACAACAGTGATGCTGGATATGAGAGGAAAACAACCTCGATGCTCGGTATGCAGCCCTTTTAATCCCATCAAAGCATGCAATGAGTTAGTGCATTACTTCTACTCCTCTCTATACACATGTATATATGTTCTTTGCATGTCTTTATCCTTGTGTGTAAGTATATGAAAGATCACTGTGAGGGAAGTACTACATGCATATTCAGCGTAACTTGCTTAATGCTCCCAATGAATGCACACGCAGCATTCCCGGCATGACACCGACTTGCCATACACCTCTGTGGCAGGGTGTGCGTGTCGGCGTGTTGCAAACACAAGACGTGTTCTTAAAGTGTGTAAGCCGTCAGATCCTCTGCAGCATGCTGTTAGGTAGCTGCCTGGAGCTACAGGAGCTCAGAGAAGCTGCAGCTGTGCACAGATCAGCGTGTTGGAGGTTTAACGCCACAGCACAGAGGAGAACATGAAGATGTTACTGATGAAACAGAGATCTTCAAAGAGACCCCAGAGGTTCCAGGGAATCTTTTAAAAGTCACCAAAGAGGAGGAAACTGCAGTGTCTGTTTCTACGTCGTGGAAAGACGTTGTAAGGTGGATACCAGAGTAATATTTAGAGGTTTTGAGTGACTTGTAAAGGGTTTTTTGCAGGAGGGCTTGAGAGGCACTGTTTTCATGTTTTTTAGGGATACAGGGGTCATTTGGGAAATTGGGGCTGGGGTTTCTTAAAGGAAAAAGGTGTGACTTTTGATCCAATGGATGTCGCCCTTTAGCACCAGCATGAAACCAAAACAAACTGCTGTTTGGCCACACCTCCGCCACACTGAAGCCTCCGCTCTCCTCCAGAGACACACCTCCAACCCCCCTCCACTCGCGTTTGCACGAAGGAGTTAACATATTGGAACGCACCATAATTAAGCACCACTAAGCGCTAAGTGCGGGACAAAATTGTCCTTGTCTCGAGCTACATTATTGTGTTAGCAGGCTAATGGTAGCTCCCTTAATTTGCTCGTAGCTTTACATTGCATGATAAATCGACTTTTTAACTGAATGTAAACATACAGACTGTCCTCCTTTATGCAGCCATTACACAGGAGTCCAATTTGTAGCCAGTCAAGTCGATCGGTCAAGATTTTTTATGGTTCCTTAAGCGGGCAATCAAGAGTTTGCGAAAGATCTGCAATCAAAACCAACAGAATCCTTATTTTATGCTCCTTTATTTTTATAGTTTGAGACATAATTATATTTAGGATACTAAAGTAGTGTACTTGTGTCTACATTGTGCACAACATCAGCAGCATCCTCTAAGCAGCGTCTCCGTTGTGCACTCTCTGTTTTCTTTCTGTTCACCTGAGGATTCCTGTGGTTCTTGGAAGCGGAGTCTGCATTTCAAGCTGTGCCAGTTCATTGTGCAGCATTTCTCTTCCTCGGCTCCGGGCTGCTCATAGAAACACACTGCAAGAAGAATGTGTTTTGGTTGCTGGAACTCTTATGCATTATGAATGGAGCCTGCTGCTTTCAGCTTCTCCTGGGAGAGGAGAACAAGCTGGAGACTGATATCAACTGTGGTGCAACAGAGGGAAGAATAGATGAGGAGGGAGAGGGAAAAAAAGAAGACAAGGGAGGATAAAGGAAGCCAATGACTAAAAGGGAAACCATGCACTGAGAGTAAAAGTAAAAGGATCAGACTTTATTGGTTATGCATGTAGACTATGTGATCATGAACAACAATATTCTATTTATTTACATGTTAGGAGTTTCTTCTTCACACACTAACGTTAAAGGACCTGGTCCGCCTGGTGTTTTTTTCTTAGTGTCAGCTTCTTTTTTCAATTATTCCCTTCTTCTTCTTCTTCTAGTCGAAAAACGTTCAACTTTTCAGAAAGGCGCTGTTGACGTCACCGGCGTTCCTTTCAAAATAAATGACATTCCCCAGATGTACAGTACGTGTACATATTGTGTTGCCTCCTGGCTCCGTGTCTGATCGGAGCTTTGATAGCGAAGCCGTCATTATTATGAAGCTCATTATCCAGACACAGTAGGAGGGTAAGCATCCTCTGTTTGATGCTCATAGTAAAAAGCAATGGAGCAGTGTTGGTCATACGTAGGCCGTTGTCAAGAGACTGTTGTCATAGAGACAAGACGCACGTGCACGACTTTTCTTCTCAGCGCACAAACGCTTCATCCAAGTGCTCCCGAGTGCACAGCCAACACTTTTCTGCCTGAAAAAAACTCCAGGTGGACACGTGCCCTAAAAGGGAGAATGTGTCCCCCTCTACATTAAAATCACCTGTTCTCTCACGATCTTATTTGAGTTGAGTGTTTGTAAAATGTGGAAGTGCAAAATCTGGCAGTTCATGACAGGTCCCCTTGAAGCTGGCTCCAGGAGCAGCGGGAGTCACAGACACACCGATTCAAAAAAGCCATTTTTACGGTAAAGATGAACATGTTTACAGCCTGGTACAAAAAACAAATAGGTCTGATTAGTTATTGTCCTCACTGGCACACACTGTACGGGGGTGATTTTTTAAAAACGGCTCAGTTTTAATTTTATGAATGCTACGTGGTATCCATAGTTAGGTGTGTAGCTGACATGATTGACAGGTGGGCTGTGATGTAACCCACCTCAGCTCCAGCTCTCAGCCTGTCGTTAGGTTGACTGAAAGTTCCAACATGGCCGCTGCCGATGAGCCTCCAGAGCCCCCTGCAGGAGCAGACATCACTCAGGCTTTGTCCATTAATATTTACAGTCTGTGTTAAATCTAATATGGTAAGAAAATAACATCCGAACGACATCCCATTTAAATATTAATAAAATGTAAATATAAAGGTATAATAAATATTAAAGGGTTAAATCAGTTCAATATATTTCTGCATTGTTTTAACTTCCAATTCAATTTTTGAAGACTCTCAGCCTCTCTGGATTCTGTTTTTGGATCTCCCCTCAGATAAACTTGACAGTTATTCTGTTCTAAGAGGAGACCATGAACCCCAAGATGTGGGTGGAGAAGAGTAAACAGAAAAAAGGCACGGGCAGTAAGGGATGAGAGGTGGGAGGAATTAATTGACGTCCAATGGCAGTGATAAAGAGCAGCAGCAAACTGAAAAGAGGAGAGAGAAAATAAAGAGAAACAGGTAGGATGCAAAAATCTGTTGGAACGGAAGACAGTAAGCGATGTGAGACATTGGAAGTGTGCAGAAAAATAATAAAAGGTGAAGCAGCGCAGAAAAAATAAAAAGGTACAAAAAGGTGACTATAGGGCCCGTTTCCACCCAGCGGTCCGGTTTGGTTCAGGACAGTTTGGTACGGTAAACCCTGATCTGACTTGTGTTTCCACAGCCAACCCTTACACATCACTAAATGACACAGGCGTGACATAAAGTGTAGACAGCCAATAAATCCAACAAAGAAGAATGTGACACAGTAAACAAAGGTCAATGATTCCTAGGAAGGTCTGCATCTCCGAGGCAAAGAACTAAAACAGCCTTAAAATTAATCTCTCCAATCTGCAGGATATTTAAACACGGTGCTTTTTGTGTTCTTTATTACCGCTGTCGCACAGGAAGTGAAGATTCTTTCGACCAATCAACGGACTGCGGTGTGTCTAGCTCCAACCTTTAGGGTCGGATCTGTACGCTTGGCACCCAATCAGAAGGGAAACAAAAAAGTAGGACGGTGTGGATCAGTTATTTTGGTACCCATCCCAACTTTTGACAGCGGAGACCACAATAAATGAGTACTGTACCAAACTGAACTGAACCGCCTGGTGGAAACGGGGCTTTTGTTATGCATGTGCACGAAAGATAAACTGCACAAACATATTTAGAAACATACAAGCTGGCAGTGATAAAAGCAGAAACGCACACAGATGCAGCATGCAGCCACACACTGATGAAGACGTTTGTGACTGGCACAAGCACACACACTCAGACAAAGAGTAAATAGGATTAGTGATTGAGGTCTGCAGAGTCCAGCAGCTATCCATCGGAACAGTGAGGATAATGGTGCTGCAGCATGTGTGTGCTCACAAACACACACACACAGACTCTCATACACACTTCTTTCTTACCTGTAATACACAATGGATCAATATAAAAGCCTGTTTCCTGTTAAGTGTGTTCAGAGAAACACAGACTGTGAGTTATAAGCTCCACAGCTGCACTCTTTAACACCGGACCGTGTCGATATTAGTCTGAACACGGAGAAGTAGCACAGCCCGGACCTGAAGAGGACACACTATTTTTTTACTTGTTCACACACAGGAATATAAAAACAAAGGAACATGAAGAAAATTCCACAAAGTCCAACCAGCAAAGGTTGTGGATTCCATCTTTCAGGATCAAAAGAGAGTCAGGGCGTTTTCAGATTAGGCACGATTGTTTTGTACCGAGCCTGAACCCGATTGCTCCCCCCTCCCTTCCCCTCTCCCCCGCTGGTCTGCGTTCACATTAGTAACATCGTTCCGTGCCACTTGCGTATGTACACAGTCGATACAGCAGGTGGCAGTATGCACATAGTTGGTTTGCAAATCCGCCAAAAAGTAGAGAGAATAAGTAACCATGGCAACCAGTCAAGGGCTTAATCCATCCTGCTAACTGTGGAGGTTTTTGTTATTTCTAAGACGCCAACCGCGACTCTCTTCCTACTTCCGCATCTACCGTGCAGCTAAGAGGATGATAGCGGCTCGTGCTGCGCGGATACGACATGTGCCGTTTAGAATTACATCATATAGCGGTCCACTTCCTTGTTTGAGCACGGATGCGTTCACATCTCCTGGGGACCGTACTCGAGTACTCATGAATCATGCCCAAGACCACGTCTTCAAGCAGAATCGGGCACAGTACCCGAGTACGGTACGAGTACGGTACGTTTGTGTTCACACTGATCAAATGAACCAGACTTTGGGGCCAAGCGTTCTTGGATCCAGGACCAGGTCCCTAGTGTGGAACTATCCTAAAGCACATCCGGAATCATTCCCATGATAGCTGTAAATGAAGATATACCATAACAAGTCCAAATCACGGATTCAACTTTAAACGGAAGGCAACAGCTGTGATTTGGTTTTAGAATGATAGATACTTTTTAAATCCTTTTGCAGGAAATTACACTGCTGCAATCACAGCCAAGACACAACATTAAACAAACTAGAAAAACGTATCGACAAAGACACACACACACACACACACACACACACACACACACACTTCCTCCGCATGTACCTGCTGTGACTTCCCTGCTGAGCTGTTTCCTCATTATTCAATTAGAACAGGAAATTCATTTGAGCTTCTCTTGTAGAAAAACCTGCAGGAACCTCTGTGAGCTTCTCACGTGTTTGTGTGTGTGTGTGTGTGTGTGTGTGTGTGTGTGTGTGTGTGTGTGTGTGTGTGTGTGTGTGTGTGTGTGTGTTTCTGTGCAAAAGAGAGGGTGTGAAAGTGACAAATTGTGTGTTGAAACGAGCATAACAAATGTGTTTGTGTGCTTTCTGCAACCTATGTGTGTGTGGTAACTAAGGTTTGTATCACATGAGTACCCTAAGTATGTGCTGTGCACCTGTGTGCCGGTGTGTGTGTGTGTGTGTGTGTGTGTGTGTGTGTGTGTGTGTGTGTGTGTGTGTGTGTGTGTGTGTGTGTGTGTTTGTGTGTGATATCTATCCATCATGTGTCCTCGTGGATGTGGTTATCCATCATGTAATATGCTGTTAAGGAGAGAAAAATAATCCCCATTTTCTCCATCCTTCTGTCCCCCAGGGTCCTAAACTAAACACACACACATTCACACGCCTGGACACACAAAAACATTTTTTCTCTCTCTCCTGTATCTGGCACAACCACTCTCTCCTTCACTTCTTTGCCTCCTAAAATGAATCATGGGACGTCAAATGATTCGCACCACCATCAGTCAACCTGCCTAACAACCCAAAGGAAGCGCAGGGTAGGAGGTCTCCTCTGTTTCAGAAACACACACACACACACACACACACACACACACACACACACACACACAGATTATCCTCGTATACACAAACCCAAATACTGCATTTCCGTGCAGACGCCTGTTATTCTTCTGCACTTGTGTGACTATCAGGACTCAAAGGTACAGCCCCTTTAAAACATACATTCCTGTACATTTCTGGGAAATTTTCATAGCAGCCTGTCCCTGTCCACGTCACTCACAGCGAGAAGTTATCCCTATCAGACCGGGGGGCCTTGTTGCCTTGAGTAGGCAAGGCGTGATGTTGTTGCCTTCATTTCAGTGCTATGTGTAGTCAGACACCTCTCACTCTAGCATTGACAAGAGTGGCAGCAAATGACGGCACAGTGCCCAGGGTATGTGGAAACTGGGAGTCAGTGGTAAAGTCTCTCAACCGGAAGGTCCAGGGTTCGATCCCCAGCTACTGCAGCGACATGTATCCTTGGGCAAGACGCGACGTGTATGTGTGTGTGAATGTGTAGGTGTGACCTTTGAGTAGTCAGAAGACTAGAAAATAAATATACAAGCTCAAGTCCACTTACCATTTTGTAAAACAGACTCCAGGAGCAACGCACAAAACGTCCAATGTACCTGTTCAGTCCTGTTACTGTGCAGATGGACATAAACATCTATTCTATTCTCTTCATTAGACATGGTCCATCTGCCCTCCTTTAATAAAGAGGCATTTCAAAGCCTGCAGAATATACTAAAGCATGTCTCAGATTTAACATTCAATCAACACCTCCATCAGCTTGTTTCTGCAGGAAGCACAACACGTCTAACTTCAGGGGATCGTGGCGTCCTTGGTGCAACATCGTTTGTTATGTAACGTTAAAAAGCTGTCATTTGATAACCTTGGGGCTTCATCAACTCTCATTTGCCTTTGCTCGAAGATAAATTTGTCTTTCTTCATTCACGGCAGAACTTCTGAAAACACTTGTCGCTGACTTTGTGTATTTTTTATTCTCATTAACAAACGCTCAGTGCTGCTTGTTTTTCTTCAGTGTTCACCGCTGCTGTTGAAATTCACCTTCCATCTTTACTTTGTCATGTTGCCATTATTTTTACGACAGCTTCAACCTTGAACACCCACTCTGTCATTGATTCGCTCTCAGTCTTGATCCTCCGCGCAGAGCGAGTGAAGAGAGAAAACTTGTCTCTGTGTTTTACCTTCGGGGCAGAAATGTGAGAATGAATATTCAAAATGTTTGGCATGGTGTGCATACGTGCCGCTTTCAAATTAGAAACACTTATAATTGTGGAAATGAATCGTTAACCAAACCAGACTATGAAAGTTGACTCATTAAAAAAGTGTTCACTCCTATCAGAGGGCTGACGATAAATTCACGGTGTTCTTTCTTCGGTCTTTATTTGACTTGTTTGTGCTTTCACTTCTATAGTTGTTTTTCGTTGCCATGGAAACACCGAATGTTACGTCAAAGGCCGCTTCATAGCAGAGCTGCTGCTGAAATCTGCCGTACTGTTGCTGTATGTGCTGCTGTGATAAAAATGTTGTGTAGATTATACTCAGATACATTAGCTCGTCTGTAAACATATTCTCTTCCTCAGGTCGGTTTCGCCCGGTCGTCTTGACTACGGTCAACTCAGAGCTCGTTTTCATCGGGGGTGGGGGGTTGGAGTAGCAGAGAGAATCACTCCCATGATTCCCCGCCAGCCTTGACATCATCTTTTGTAATTGTTTTGATTGCGTTAGCGTCCTTATTTATTGTTTTGGCAGACTTAAATTTACTCTAAATCTGTTTCTCTCTCTCTCTGCCTTTACCTCAATCCTCTTTTGTAAATCTGTCCCTTCAAATCTGAGTCCAAAGACAGAAATGTTTTCTCCGTTTGTTTATGACGTCAGCATGCGGCTGTCCTTCAAGACGAATCAAACACACCTCCTCCTCAGACAAAGGGAGCCTCAGCCTGCAGCGCTGCACGCTCCTTCAGTCAGCCTTGAAGAGCCGAAGAATCAGCGGAGCACAATACAAGTCAAGCTCATTGTCAATCCGGTCACCCCAAGTTAGGCTGACTCAACTCAAACCATATGCCTGCATGTCCTCCTGCATGATGTTGATGTGTGTGTGTGTGTGTGTGTGTGTGTGTGTGTGTGTGTTGGGTCCTCTTTGTATGTCATCACGTTTTGGGGTATTACACTAAAAGCATAACTTGAAGCTCCTGTGGGGAGTTTTTGTTAAGTTTTTACAACATAGCTGTCAGAAACTGGTGTAAGGCGTATACACGCCACGGTTCTCCAGGAAGCTAAATCCAATGCAAAAATCCCGTAGGCGAATTCTCATTAGAACCCATTGTGATGCTAGTTCCAGGTTGGCCTACAAAAATACATCATGTGGTTTGTTTTCTACACTAACACTAACTTCCGTGTTTCTCTGCCTCAGTGATCCTGCGTTACGTGCTCATGCCTGTCTGCCTGACCGCTAGCCTGCCTGCCTGCTCGTTCACCGGTCTGCCGGTGCACTCACCGTCTCCCCGAGAGGATTCTGACACTCCTTGCCCCCATTTGCACTATTAGCTTTGTTTCACTATTAAATAACTGTTTAATTGTGCTTCTGTGTTCGGAGTCTTGTTTTTGGGTCCTTACTTTTGTGCTGAGTCGTAACAGTCTCTCCTTTTTTAATTACTTTCTCTACATCATATGCAGCTGAAGCGCGACAGAAGTGCTCCATTATTTTAAATAATATTTGTTTCGCGAGGTTTGTTGATCCAGTTTGTTTGTCTGCAAAGTAGAGTAACTCGGTAAAGTGACCGCAGCGACTGAATGAGTAGAAACAGATCATCTGTTTTGCTAACAGATCCAGTTCAGCGCCTTTGAATTCTTTATGTTTTTGATTAAATGTGTGCTCTCTGAACTAGCGTGCGGAGACTGTGATTGGTCCAGACGTGTCTGAAGTCGTTCCTCTGAGGGATGAAAACTGTGTGTGTGATGAATAAAGAGGAGCAGAACTTCTCCACGTCTCATTAATAAACTGGCCTTAATTGCATGTGAACGTCCTCAGAGTAAAAAGATATTTTTGTGTCTCATTTCAAAGACAAATTACCGAACCTGTCATCAATAATCTGGCTGAGCAGGGAGACGTGTGCGTGCATGCGTGTGTGTGTTTGTGTGTGTGTGTGTGTGTGTGTGTTTCCTCCTAAACCTGTGATGATAAAAAGGCAGGGCATGTCAGAGTGAGTGAATGTTTAAATGTACGTGATGTTGAAGTCCTCCTTTTTTCTAGCTCTGTGAGGACTGATTTTAAGCTCTCTGGGAAAAGTGCATCTTGTTTTCATTTTTCTTACTATGGTTCGTCAGATTTGGAAATTGAGTGTCATATTTGCTGATATAAATAAACCTTGAAGCGTGGTCATTTTCTCCAGATATTGAGGTCACTAAATGAAAGTTGAAATATTTCTCCAAAGTGAGGACAGTTTGGGACAGAAGGGGGGTGTTTGTAAAATGAGATCACTGTGAACCCCTCAGTGATCAATCCTTTAACAACACTTTGAAATGTTAGCTAAGGTAAGACATATATTAAAGGCACAGTCTGTAAATTCAGCCACCAGGGGGACTCTCAATCAAAACAATAACAAATGATGACGTCGAGGTTTAGCGGGGAATCATGGGAGTGATTCTCTTACCCCCCACCCCCGATGTAAACAACTCTGAGTTGACTGTAGTCAAGACAACCGGACGAAACCGACCTGAGGAAGAGAATATGTTTACAGACGAGCTAATGTATCCGAGTATAACTTAAATTACGTTTTTATCACAGCAGCACATACAGCAACAGGACGGCAGCTTTCAGGAGCAGCTCACGCTTCCTTATGCAGCGGTCTTTGACATAACATCCGGTGTTTCCATGGAAACAATAAACATGACATGTCTGTCTGTATGGGGGCTCTTTAATGGTGGCTGCCAAGAAATACATTTTTGCCTTAATTGACAGGACAGCTGAAGAGAGACAGGAAACGTTGGGAGGAGAGAGTGAGCAATGACATGCAGCAAAGGGCAGAGGTCGGATTTGAACCCACAGCCGCTGCGATGAGGACTACAGCCTCTGTACATGGGGCATGCAACATAACCGCTAAGCAATCCAGCTCCCCAGTTTAGTCCATTTTTAATGAGTTTAGATATTTTGGTGTAAAAATTCTACATTCACACTTTTAATGTCACAACAAGTCGATATCATTGGTTTAAACTTGAAACTGTGATTGTACAAAAAGGTTTTACTTTATGGAGTGTCCTCACAAGTAGAGAATCATACGTGTGTGTGTGTGTGTGTGTGTGTGTGTGTGTGTGTGTGTGTGTGTGTGTGTGTGTGAGAGAGAGTTAATACACATATTTCATGAGAGCTTCTGTATTAATGAGAAGCAGACTTCAGCAATTATTCAGGACCAAACCAGTGAAAAGAGAGTCATGCCATCCAGGAGGATGTCTTCACACACACACACACACACACACACACACACACACACACACACACACACACACACACACACACACACACACACACACACGGTTACTTATTCTAATGTTTAAACCACTACAACTACAAAGCTTCATCTTGCAGATAATCTTTCTCCAACCTAAGAGACTTGATCTGTGTGATCAAATCAGAGGCCGGACACGAGTCTGCTGTCTTTATCACAAGTAAACACAAACCAGGGGCCAGATGATCAAAAGTAATCTGAACAGACTACAGTTATTAGATCGCCTCAAATCTTGTAATTGTTTAAAAGGGAAAAAAAAAATTATGAAATTGGATGCGATCAGGTGATCCTATAGACACACTGTGTCCTTTCAAGTCCCATTAAGAGCTCTGGTAATCTGGATTTCACATCTTTAACATCTGTATCTGTCTCAACTTGATCCTACCCAGTTTTTATTTGACAAACTGAGACAAAAGCAAGCTGGACTACACGATCCTGACGAGCAAAAAAATGGAATTCCAAATCCAGAATGTTTTCATCCAGATTCAAATGTTTCCTTGCTCATCAGAAGCTATTGACTGCACATGTGATGTTCTCCCTTAGCTGATGACTATCAGCAGTGCTGGGAGGCTTTATGGAGAGGAATAAACACCTTCAGTTGGCTTTCTGTGTTTTCTTTTGTGTGTGTTTTTTGAAAACTTAAATTCTTTCAGCCATTTGTGACTCCTTTCATTCATTTCATTATGTTCACTGACTCCCACGCTCTTTTGTTTTGGCTCCAATTTACCTTTGTCTATCATTTTGATCGAATCAGTGGGTGGTTTTGGAGGACTATGTTCTTCTGCTAAGAAACCCAAGGCCGGCTTATTTAGTACCCTTACCCTTTAGTTCGTACCCTAACTTGTGACCCCTGTCAAATAGATTTTGTTTTCTGGGGGGAACGTAACAAGGGATGCATCTTGTCTCTACATTTTGTACTCTTTCTTGTCTCTCTGTCTGAGCCAACGAGGACTCTGGGTTTTTATTTGAAGACAACCGCAGAGATGTCAACAAACAACATCTGTCCAGTCCATGAATATGTGATTTACATATCAGACTCGTCTCCCTGTTCTCCTGACATGCCGATCTTACACAACCGTCTTCTGTTTCCATCTCTGTCTTTTCGCACACGTAGCCGACGTGATCATTTGGAGGTCAGTACAATAATTCCCCCAGGCTACATCCTCATAGAAAACATGACACAAAGGAGCAAATGCCGTGAAGAACATATTCTCTCTATTTAAATTTGAGACTCGTCTGTAGGTGGATTTAACGAGCGCTGGGAGAGAGGAGAGAATATACAGTATGTTCAATAATGTGAAGCGGCCTCGGTCTGTGAGGTCGTAAAGCGCCCCACCGCAGAGAGTCGATACCTGAAGACAGAATGTGTGGGTGAATCTGCAGAAAACAAGACGGAGAATATTAATAAGTAAACTCTGAGGTGTGTTTAGACCTGCAGGTCACTTAGTTGGAGTGTGAATGTAAAGTTAGTAAGAAATGGGATTTCAAGACTTTAAGAAACTCTGTATGCACACCGATTGATTGCTGTAAAACTATTTCACCAGTTTATATTTTATAATTTTATGCACTACCTTTTGCATTTAGACTTTCTTTTGACCTTTATCTTCTTTTCTGCGTCTCATTTAGTTTTTCTCTCACACTTTGAATCTTGACTCCTTTTGTAATTCTTCTCCTCACTTTCAATTCATGATTTTACTATTTTTTTGTGCCTTTCACTTTCCTCTTTTTTTAGGAATCAATATTTCATCCTTCATTAATTCTTTCTCTATCTTTCACCTGTATCCATCTCTCATACCTTTCAATTTTTTTTCCTGCTGTATCCCTAGCCTTCCACACACACAAACACACAGTCCTCTAGCAGCCATCAGAGACTCCATTACAGCAGCACAGGAACCATCTGCAGGTCAGAATTGAATCCTGCTCAATTAGCATCTAGTTAGCATCTGATTAGCATCTCATTAATGGGGCATTATGCAGGGTAAAGTGATTGCTAAACGAGTTTTGCTTCCCCTGCTGAGTAAAAACCTCTGTTCTGCTAATCGCTGCTGGCTCACCCTGCCAACTGTCGAGGAAAGAGTGTGTGTGAGTGTGTGTACAAATGCATAAATGACTGGTTGTAAATGTCTGGTAATACATGCATGCATGTTGGCTGACTTTTGAAGTTGGGTTTTTGCTCTCTTTCTCTCGCTCTCTCACTGGCTAGTGTGTGTGTGTGTGGGGACTGGTTTTACTCATGTTGTGGGGACAAAAATAATTTGCAAATTCACACTGTGGGGACCAACCTGTAGTTTGGTAACATATAAGTCTGCATAGCCACCACCATCGAACTGTGCTGTCCCCACAACCACCGCCGTCCTCATTCATGCACAGCCTGCTCCGACCTCCACCTCAGCAGCAAGGAAGTGTGGACGACAGGAACGCCAGGAATACAAAGGAGAAATCCTTCCTGCATAGTATCCAATATGCTCTTTTGTAAAGCGTCTCGAGATAACACTTGTTATGAATTGGCGCTGTACAAATAATGATCGATTGATTGATCACATTTATAAATACATTTTAAGGGTGAAGACTAAGTGAAGGTTAGGCAGTCCTCTCTCCAAAGGTGTTCCCCAAGGCTTAGTTATCAGACTCCTCGTCTTCATACTGTAAATGCTTCCCCATGGTCATCATCATTGGTCCCAAATCCCTCATAAAATCCATCCATAACTTCTCCCTCTCTATGGATGGCTCCATCGTTCTCCCCCCACCCACATCCGTATCCTTCGATCAAACCCTCTCCTTAGACCAACACATCAAACACATCACCAAATCTGAGAAACACTGCCCGCCTTCTCACATACTCCCACACCCATGACCACATCACCCTGTCCTTCGTAACCTCCACTTGCTCCCCACCCCCCAGCGTACCCACTTCAAACCTTATAACCTTACAAAACCTTCCATAACCTGAGCCCCTACCCGTCTGAGCTCCTCCAATAGCACACTCCCACTCGCACTCTCATGTCTGCTGATGAAAACCTCTCCCCCCTGCAGGACTTACATCTGGTCCAGGGGGGACAGGGCCTTCTCTGTTGCTGCTCTCACCCACTGGAGACTCCCCCTCACTCTCCACTCTCCTTCCAAGAAATCCCTAAAAACTCACCTACTCTACCTCGCCTACAATCACGAACAAACTCTGTTCTCATCCTCCTTCTCTTGGATGATTTCTTCTTTGTATTGTTTTCACTGTTTTGTTGTTATTCTTTATTTACTGATGGATTGTTATCCAATGTTGTGATCTATAATTTTTCATTTGAAAAGTTGACATTTTGGAGAACTTCATGTTTTGAGTCTATGCACATCTGTATTTATGTTTTATGTTTGTGGGACTCACATTAATTATCTGGAGGTCTGTTGGCTCCTCACCTCTGGTTTTTAATGCTGTTTCAGCTCATTACCGCCTCAGACTCACAGAGGACTCGATATATTTTGTGAACTTTACAGATGGGCAGTTTGCCCTTCACACATTCATACTTTATTTACAGGTTTTTTTTCCCGTTAATTAAAATCCTCCTTTATTGATCCACATTAGCTTCGGTCCAGTTTGGAAATCTGTGTTCCTTAAGACCCTTTAATTATCAGTGAAACCTGCTTCATTAAATGTATATAAACATTCAAACTGGCAGCTGACCAACCACAGCACACATTTTTGTGTCAGCCGGATCCCCACAGGGTCAGCTGTGTCACCTGCTGGCTCTTAATTGTTCATCATGAGGGAAAGTTTGTAGGGCGGGCAGATTGGTTGTGATTTATTCTTACTCATTAGAGACCTCATTAGATGTTTTTAGAGGACGGTGTAGCTGTTCAAATGAGTGCTCAGGTTTAGCTTTCAGTTTATTTTTCTCTAAATTATGTGTTTGGTATCCCTAGTTTCTTATTGGCTAAGGATGATTAAGAGGGGGGCCAGGGGTATTCGTATTGTGCCACTAGAGGTGAAATTCTTGGACTGGCGCAAGACGGACGAAAGCGAAAGCATTTGCCAAGAATGTTTTCATTAATCAATAACTAAAGTATGTTTATTTTTTGGATGGATCTGATATTGACTAAATTTCTAGGGCAATACATGAAGTAAATATTAAAGAAAGACTTTTCATCCAATAGATGTCGCCCTTGAGCCCCAGCATTAAACCAAAACCAACTGCTGTTTGGTAATACCTCTCCTATTCTGAAGCCTCCGCTCTCCTCTCATGTTCTCATGAAGGAGTTACAAATTAGAACGCACCATAATTAAGCACCTTTAAGCGCAAGAGGAGGACAAAATTGTCCTTGTCTCAAGCTGCAATTGCTTGTGTCCTGCATTGTTGTGTTAGCATGCTAATGTTAGCGCTCTTTAGTTAGCTCGTAGCTTCATATTGCATGTAAATTGACACAGAATGAACGAGATCTAAAGACACTTACGTGACATCTAAATATGCACTGAGTAGGATGTTCTTCTTCTTTTCTCTAGTCCTTGACTGAAACAGCTTTTTACACAAGGCCGTCCCGTCCGTGTTAACACAGCTCTGCCTCAGGCTTCTCACTCATTGTAGACAGTCATGACTCAGAGAGACATTTACACAGGATATACTTGATTTCTGCTGTATTTATGTGGAACATGTTGCACATTCTTCCTTTAAATGTGTTAATTAAAACCTTCTAAATAAACACGTAGTTTGATATTCTGCTGCCTCTCCAACCATGAAGCCCAACACAAAAGCATCATGTGTGGAGTGAGTTTGGCAGAGATTTGGAGAGCGTCCTCCACATGTGGCTCCCTGCTGTCAAAGTCACCTCCTCCAGCTGTTCAGAGATTCAGATTGGAAGGTGAAACCTTCAGAAGAGTTTAAAATGACAAAGAAAACACCTTGACTCCACCATCAGGACTTCTATCAAAAATGAGTTACTGCCTACCTCACTTCCTCGCTTACTTTATTCTTTCATATTTTTTCTTTTACCCTTAAATGGTACAGTTCTCACTGAGTAATTGCCTAATAATTTGCTGCCATTGTGTTGAATGGGAACTTTTAATTAAACTGAGAGCTGCTGGGTCGTGCAGGCAAATATTTTGGTTCAGGGATGTACATGACAGTTGGGGGGCAGTAGCTCAGTCTGTAGGGACTTGGGTTGGGAACCGGAGGGTCGCCGGTTCAAGTCCCGATGCGGACCAAAATATGGAAGTTGCACCTCGGCAGTGCTCGAGAAGTGGTCTGGCACCTCTCCAGCTACCAGACCACTTTTCAAGCACTGCCGAGGTGCCCTTGAGCAAGGCACCGAACCCCCACCACGTCTTCGCGCCGACCGCGTTGTAATGATTGGCTAAAGAGCCCGAAAGTACTCCATGCCGTTCAAAATTTTCGGCGCTTTAAAAATGGAGGGGTTCGAAGAGGTGAGAGAGACTACTGAAGAGGTCCGTTCTGACCGCATTCAGTATGAAACGACTTGACGTTCGTAGGGACCGTGCGCGCCGTCCGCACCGTGCCGACCCAGCAACCCCAAGAAGCATGAATCAGGTTTAAGGGGTGGGAGATGTGGGATGTAGTCTGGAAGGTAAGCGTCCAGGGATGAAGGGATTGAGACTTAGGGTCGAGGGATGTCAAATGGTGGGATGAGGGTACAGGTGGAAGGATGTAGGTAAAGGTCGAGGGATGAATGGATGCTGGTACAACATCCTCTGTGTTTTTAAATCAATACATTCACGTTTGTCCACCTTTCCAGAGGCTCACACTTGTTTCCTGATTTCAGACACAGATTTTCCATCACAAATCTTCATTCTTCATGACCCCATCCAAATGTATTTATAACAATAAGAGTTGCCCAGAGTTAATTGGCTTATCTCCATTCTTTTATTATTCAATTGAGAATCAAAAATCATAAAAGTAAAAGCGTGCCTACTTTCTGGTGCCACAGTAATAAAGACTGATACACCACTGAGGGCCATAATGACATGTTATGTTTTGTATTGATCAGGTAAAGGGTTGTCAGTTAGAGCCTCTGCTTTGTCTGAAGCGTGCTTAAACTGTGCAGGCACTTTTTTTCCTTCAGGTTTATCATTTATGAGGGCTGAAAGCAACATTCAGCGTATTTTTCTCCTCTTTTCATCGCGCTCTTGGGATTAAAAGCTGCACTTTCCTTTTTTCCGAGAAGTCACCACTTCTGCTTTTCTGTCTTCTATTGGGTTAAAAGCTTTGGAATATGTTTTTTTTACTCTTAACGTCTACCTTTGCACTTTCCTCTCTCTCGGAATTTCATTTACGGGGTTAAATGATTTCCTACTCCCTCTTTGTCGGTCATATTTTGCAAGATGTTGATTGTGTGTTAAGCTGAGATCATCCTGAAGTCATTCTTGAGGGTAAAAGCTCTCTGTGGTCGTCAGTTTAAAGTCCGTCTTTGTCCCTTATTTCGTGTTCTCTTCCCCTCTGGTGCAAAAGAGGAAAGACATGCAGTGGCGTCTGGTTCTCCAAAGTGGACACAAATTCTCACAGATAGACACTAACGTGATGTATACAACTGGCCTCCTCCAGAGCTGAGAAACGAAGCCAATGCAGAAGTGTGGGGGGAGAAAACTGCAGTTCCTCAAGTGTCCACTTGAGGCTGGCTCCAAAAGTGAGTCAATTCCCATAAGGCCCCATATAGTTAAAGAGTGAAGAGGTAATACAATAAACAACAGCAAATACTTTGGAGGTCTGGATGGACTCACGTTTGGTCTTTTTTGGGGAAAACAGCGCCATATACTTTAAAAGCTTTGGAATCTTTGTGTCCCTTTCTTTCCCTTGAGTCTCCTCTCAGAGTTTCTCAAGTATTTTTCCAATGTGTCTGCTGAGAGGTGGGATAAAGTGCCATGATCTCTCAGGAAAAAAACAACACACATCACTCATCTGCTGTTTCCATCATCTGACCCGTGTGAACATCTCTCCATCACCCGTTTCATTTATTTTTGTTTGCTTTCCCGCCCATCCCTCAGTCCATTCATCTCACTTTGATTTATCAGCTCATTGCTCTTAAATCATCTGACCTTTTTTTTTTCTTACGTCTCCTCTGACTCGACTCCATCATCTGTTTGTCGCATATATTTAATCATCTGTTCCTTTTACTCCGTGTCCATCATCCATCTGCTGTCTGGAGTGACTATCCATCCTGCTCTCGCTGCGTCACTCCGTCACGTAGCAGTCATTACTTTCTTTATAAAGCTTTTCCCTCTGAATATGGTTAATTCCTTCCACTTGCTCTTTTCTCGCCACTTGTTTACCAACTAGGCCATCTTATTTTTGGTCTAAATGACTCAACATTTCTGAAAATGTAGCCCATGTTATTTAATTGAATATCTTCTTTATTATCAGAATGAAAAGCAATGTTTTGATCTTGTTGCTTATTGGAAGTTTTATTTTTATTTCACGGAAAAACTATCATGATTTTGAAAGTAGCATTCTCTCAGTGCTCCGTCTAAACCCACCCCCTCCCCTCTGTGCTCCCTCTAAAGCCACGCCCCTCACTTACATGCACGAGCGCCGTTGCTCCAGAAGCGGACCTCAGCTTATCGCTTGCATTGTGTAGAAACTACGTCGTCTCATGTCTCATTCAGCGGTGAGTAAACTCACAGTATAAACTCCGTCATCAGTGACGTGCTTTGAGTGTGGGCTAGAGCCACAAGGGGTAGAGAGCGAGCAAAAAACGTTAGGTGGACACGGGGCCTAAGGCTGTCGTTTGCATTTAAGGACACGGAGCAGTAGCTCACCTGCCAGATGGAAATATGTTTAGTTTGTTTACTTCATGTTTGTAAAATATTTCTTATTCCAGGGGACAGCAGGTTCAGCACAGAGTCCACAATAACAGGCTTTTATAACAATGTGAACAATGCTGAAGTTTATACAACTTTTTTCCCCATTATTGTCGGTATGCTGTCATGGAAAAAAAACCCTCACCTCTCCCGTTGGAGTCTGCATTTGTGTCCTCTGCTTCTCCTCGCTCTCTTTCAGCTCCTCCTGCAGGTTCAGTCTCTCTGTGTCCGCTCTGTCTCTCCCCTGAGCAGCCGTCTCATTCATCTGAACACCTCCTCTCTTTGGACTTCGTCTTACAACCATCTGTCCCTGTGCAGTGCTGGTGCAGAGGAGCTGAGGTGGGGGAGGAGGAGGAGGATGGTAAGGTTAGGAAAAAGAGAGATTACCTTTTTATCCTGCTCTCCTCAGACTCTCAATACGTACTGCTGCATTAAGTGCAGTGTGAGTATGACGGGTTTTGACATTTACATTAAATAATCTATGGATTAGCTGAGAGCGGATGTGTTTAAGTGTCTCTACATATAAGACGACGGCCCAGCCTGTTGGATAAATTATACATATTTTATCTCACTGAGTGCCTGTAAAGAAGTCATGGTTCAGACTCTATGGTCATTAAATGTTTTGTGCTTTATTGATTTATTTGGATCCTCATAAGCCACTAACCATAAAGGTAGCAACTACTCTGAAGCCGTTTTCACATCTGAACTCCTGAAAATACCTAGATGATTTCAGGAGGACTGCTCCGGATATTCTCCTGACCTAGCTGTTCACAAAGATCATACTGGAGAGAAGAAAACGTAATGCAGCAGTTTAATTATGTGCACAGAGATCGTAGCGGTCGTGTGCAGACAGTCTATGCACCGTGCAGCAGTCACAGTATAGAAACGTCGCTCCCCCTCTCATTGGCTCGAGGTGAATTCTCCAGATAATATCCTGCTGCACTCTCACATCAGCTTACTCTGACTTTTTGCGAAAAAAAATTCTAGGGGTCTGGCAGGAGAAAATCCAGGTGGAAGCCTGAGTAAAAAATGTGTCTGTTTGCGTTCACGCATACAGCTCCTCCTGGAAATATCAGGAGTTTTCTGCAAGTGTGAAAGCCCTATACTGGGTTTTACAGACGTAACCATGTAATCGAAGTGTACAACTGTTATTTTACTGAAATAACTATCATAGAAAATGCAAAAGGGAACAAAATGATACCAATAAAGTATCTGTGATTGCAGCCAATGTTGCAGCAGGTCTTAGCTACAGCTGCAACCCTGAGATTGATTGACACATGCATAGACAAATCAGTATTGGTATGTGACTCATGTTGCACTAGTGTTTTTCTGCTTGGTTAAAACAGCAACGGTCTTGGCAAACTGCATTACTGTTAAGTTGTGTGCGTCAAACGTCCGACTGGCAGCAGCTGAACATGTGTGAGTATAACAAGTAAAGACTGTTCCTCATGTCCTTCCTCTGACACTTCACCGTCTCATGTGTTGGAACATAAATATCAGATTGTGTCAGCTTTGCTCAGTTTATCTTTGGATGTGTTATCTCTCTCTCTCTCTCTCTCTCTCTCTCTCTCTCTCTCTCTCTCTCTCTCTCTGGAGGACGCTGCTGAAGGATCCTCAGAGGAATCCATCCTAACCTGAGGAGCTCACATCAAAGAGAAACCTGATTGGCAACATGCAGCTTTGACCATGTGCTTTCTGCTCTCCCAGGTGACGCCAGCTGCTGCCTCTGTGTGTTTGTGTGTGTGTGTGCGTGTATCAAAATGCATGATCTGTGTGGAAAATGTGCGTGCGTCAGAGCCTTAGCCATGTCGGCAGCTTTGGGGAGGCAAAGGCATAGAGGCAAACTGAACAGAGTGCATGCCGTCTTACGGAGCAAAACCATGCCTCTGATGGAACGCAGCGTGGACGGACTATGTGGAAATTGTGGTTTATGGTGAAGTATCAGACACAGAGAGAGTGAAAGTGCAGAGCAGCGGAAGTGAAAATGACTCAGAACAACTAAATATTGAAGTTCAGACCTGCAAAACAATTACAGCTTACACTTCATCCTACCCTGCAGTCAGTCTGCCAGTTTGTGCGTCACTCACACTACAGTATGTGTACCTGAACATGAGTCAGAGGTGTATGAACAAGTGTGCAAGACTGCACTTTGATCATTGCATGATTGTGTGTTGGTTTACTCCTGCTTTTGTGGTGTGGCTCATTTGTATTTGTGTGTGTCGGTGTGTGTGCTGTAAAAAACCTCTGTGTGATAAGTGCTTCTCTCTATGCAGCCTGGAGGAGTTGCATGTTTCAGTGTTGAACTCTCAGTCTGACAACCTTTCATCCCGACACTCTGCTCAGACCTGCAGCCTGCAGACACTCACCTGTAACTGCCTCAGAAGGTGTCACAAGGCTTGTTAATCTTTTTAAGATCATCAAATGTCAGAACAGAAGATCAGTTTTTGATGCAGCAGACGTACAACACGGCTGATACTGAGGAGGACTTGACCGGCAGCATTAACCTGTGTTAGGAAATCCTATTTAGCTTTAAAACCCTGATCCGTCCATACATTGTGTTTTGTTTTGAAATTGACCGGATGCTCTATATGCATTCCCATGTCTGACTTCCTGTCCTGGTGGATTTCCTCTGTTCAGCTTGATGAGTGCTTGCAGCAGCTTCAGTTGATAATAGACTTGACACATATTTGAGCGCCCGTTACATCGTTATTATCTTCTGGGAATCATTAAATTACATTATTTTGATTTGTCATATTTGATGTGCAACTAATGCATCATCAAAAAGCAGAATTGCAGCTTTAACGAGACATCCAGTGTTGTATTTTGCCCTTAAGCAGGGATTATTTTGTATACAAGGGACATTGCTGAAATGTTTAACGTACAGTTGGATGAGTTGATTGGCGTTTTTCCTGTAGTAAGGATCACATCTTGCAAATGTATTTCTGTTTATTTCTCCACTCAATCCTCTTCTTTCTTGCCCAATTTCCCTTTTGTGTTTTCTCATTCGCTCTGTCTCCTTTAGAAGCTGTTTCCTCCTTTGTCCTCTCAGCTCTTTCATTAGCAGCATCGTCTTCAATCTGAGTGAAGAGCCTTTAAATCTTCCGTCTCACAGACCAATATGAGACTCTGACACACACAGAGCAGACATAACAAAATCATTGATTTAGACAGGATGATGTTACCCTCCATACACCTCTCACTGCGACTCCTGTGTGCAAACACTGAAAGAGGATTTGTTCTGGTGACAGAGGAGCTTTATCGCTGCTTGGAGAAAGTGTAGACACAGCAGCGCTTCACCTCTGGGAACATTGAGCGCCACACTCTCCTGATATGACCCCTTTGAATTCTAGGTTTAAAAAGAAGTTTGACCGAGAAGTTTATCCAGTGTCAATGCAGGAGAACTTTGAGAACATTATGACTGTACAACAGATGAAGGGTAAATTCATTACAGCAGTGGTTCTCAACAGGTGGGTTGGAACCAAAATGGGGTCCTGGAGCAGTTGTTACTGCCTTGGCAGCAACCTCAGCTTTCCCTCTGCTTTCTTGTGTTTCCTCACCCCCTCTTGTGTCTGTCTGTTCCTGTGTGATTGGCAGACGTGGCTCATCACCCTCCAGTCCCGCCTCCTCCTTACCTGGTCATGCCTTTCCACCTCCTCCTCCTTTCTGCTCACCTGTTTCCTATATTCAACAATCAAGCCTGCAGCGTTCAAAAACCCTGATCTTTCATCCACTCTTTGTCTGCTCAACACCAGTGGTAGCTAGCATCGGAGTCTTTAGGATCAAGAAGTTTGTTTGCAGTTTCTTGAAGATGTTTTTGAGCTTTAACACTCGTCTCTCCTTTTGCCCTCGTGTTTTTGCCTGCACGCCTGCCACAACCTCTGCTTCCGGATACCTGCCACTCTGCTTCATTTGGACAATACACTACCCTTTAAACCAACTCCTGTGTTTGTGTGTTGCACTTGGGTCCAGCCTTAAGTGAAATCGTAACAGCAATTTTCAGTGCGTCTCGAAAGTATGCCTGCAAAAAAATGGGTTTAAAAGTGTGTGAAGCACTTTTTTTCCCAAAAGGTGTGTTTTGATCCGTCTCTTTGTTCTGTCGTTCCGTGCTGTCTGAGTCCAAACTGCACAATGTTTGTAAAGGAAATCTGATTGGTCGAAAAATATCCAAAATTTGGGTCACTGCATTAGAGGCAACTGCTGAGGCTCACATTCTGTAAACACGACAAACCAGATCCAGCTTTGAAGAAGTAGGCTACCCTCATTTTCTCAGTTATCAGAGGCTCGGTAAAGAGTCTGAGTCCTGGAGCTGCAGATGGGGTTCCTGCAGAGGTGTGCATGCTGAGATGTGAAAATCATCTGGAGTACAGTGAAGTATGACTTCAAGAGGCGAGGTCAAGTGAGTTGAAGGAATGAGCAATTTGAAAAGGGAACTGAAAATCTATGTTTCACGCTTTGTACTCGACAGTGGGGCTTCACTTGTGGGAGTAATTAGCACCGCAGCTTTTCTTTTGAAGTGAACTCGAAGAAACTGTCACGGGGGGGAGCAGCCGCTGCGTGTGAGGGCCACACAGTGATCCGAGATGAAGAGTGGAGAATAAAAGTGAAGCTGGAGGTGATGGTCGGTTTCAGAGAGTCGTATAAGTTCACACAAAGCAGTGCATGAAAAAAAAAGCATAGATTCTGCAGAAACTTGGAAGAAAATGTCAAAGAACTTGTGAAAAATTTTATATTCCAGAACAGCTTTACCAGGATGAGACAAAACAGGCTGAAAAGGGGGGAGAGTGTCAATAATGCATTACATTGTAGTTCTGTATTCATTGTTAAGGAAGACTTTTTTCCATGATCTCCATCTATCCCAATTTCCAAGCCCAACACAGCTGCGACAGATCGCTGTTCAACATGTGACCATGTGAAGTGTCTTGTTCTAAATCCACTCTGATCCTGTATTTGATCATGCCTATAAACCCCTCTATTTCAGCCCTGCTCAGAACAGGCTGTTTCTGTGTCTGTAGCTTTAAATGTAAATGAGCTGTGTCTGACCACGCCCCTCTCTGGAAGGGCTTGGGTGGCTCGGGCTTTCTCGCTCCATGTCCTATTGTTTACGGTGAGAAGGCAGACTCAGAGGGCAGAACAAACACCTAACTGTGGGAGTGTCACCCACCTGGGGGAGGGGTTACTGCCCTTTGTGATGTCATGAAGGGAAAATCTCCAAACGGCCTGTTTGAGCACACATTTTCTGAAAAGTGGAGCGGACAAAAGACGGAGAGGATGGACTTTTCTCATCATTGGGGGGTTTGTAGACAGACTAGAGACACATGTTAGAGTTAGAGAAACATGATGAAGTGTATGTTACATATGTTACCACTGTAACTTTGCTAAATGTTGCTCATTGCTTGTGATGGATTAATTTTGGGTCTCATAGGCAAGGCAAGTTTATTTATAGAGCACATTTCAAAACAGGGAAATTCAAAGTGCTTCACGCGACATCAAAAGCATCATGACAAGCAATATAACAAAGAGTACGATCTAGACCTGCTCTCTTTGTAGGTCCATATACATTTTTATCATTTGTCCCTTCAGGCGCACCATAGGGTCAGCTAGCATCCACATGTAGCCTCAGTGATGGAAAAGAATGACCCCGCTGCCCCTTTCAAAACATTCATTCATTCTTTTAAACAGCTTTTCACCTGGTGGGTTCATTCTAGTATGAATAAGTCTAATTATTTTGTAGTAGATTTCATGTTTAATGTGTAGGCTGGAGGCCTGATACGCCCCTGGGATACCCTCCCACATTAACACACACTCTAGCCAGATGAGTGGTTTGGGTTTAATTGGACCGAATGGGGAAGCGTCCAGGTCTGGAGGTGGTCTCTCTCTCTGTGGAGGGAAAAGAGACCAAATGGGGGCTAATTTGCATGTTTTGTTTCCCAAATACAATTTGTTGGTCTCATCTGCTCATGTTTGTGGAAATAACCGGCTGCACAGATGATAATGATGGCCTGAAGATGCCAGCTAATCAGGGCATGTGCCTTTTTAAGTCCTTGTTGAAAAGCGGACACACATCTTTGTTTGTGTCCCGTGGTGTTAGTGCTACAGGACGTGGTTCTGGAAATGTTCAAACTTGTATAGTCTGAGAGTGACCGGATTCTTAAGTGGAAACTTTAACGAATAAATCTATCAAAACTCAGCACAGGAGTTCATTAAGATGTTGTATTTCCCCTAAATCCCATGAACACCTAAATAAGCCATGTAATAATCCACCGTTAAGTGTCGTGTGCATCCAAAGCCTGTAATATCCTCTTCGTCTGTACCATAGAGCTGCAAGTGTTTCCGATCGACACTGTCTAACTGTGACACAATGCCTTAAATACCACGGACACATGTTAAGGTTTATTTTGACTCAATCACATACATAGTCCTGCTGCCAGAAATACAAATTAAAGGGACCAAATATTGGTCATACATAGATAAGAAGCGGTTGGTTTCAAAAGTTAGGCCAGTGTAGAATTTACTTTGTCCTGTATTTCTTATCATGACCAGCAGTGGGCGACTCCCCTGGCTGCAAAAAGATTGACAGCATTTAAGTCATTGATAAAATGACCCTATACTTCTTAGTTACATTTTACTAGCTTTGTGGAGGCCATCTCGCAGCCCGCCTGTACCTACACGGCCCACACGTTGGGAGCACTGGTCTACAGGATTAACCCTATTGTAACTGAAGGAGTTATTATTATTCTTTGCATAAATACATTGCTTATTCGTGGGCTTTAACATGCTCGAACACTCACCAAACTTCACACAAAATTTTCCCTCGCGTGAAATTTACGTGTGAAAGTGGTTCGGTGCACGGGCGTCGCCGAATGCCTCCACAGCGCCCCCAAAATGTCACCCAGGGTACTGCGGTTAACTTACATGCACCAAAATTGGTGAGCATATGTATCTCGATGAGACGGAATTTATTTTACATTATGACCAAACTCTAAAATGTACAGGAAGTGCACTACGTACAGTTAAACGTTCGATTTGGCGATTTCAGAAAATTCACAGCGTCCCTATATTTTAACAAACTTGCATGAGGTCGTTCATCTGATCAATTCAAGTGTGGTTTCATCGGATTGTAGACAAGTTCAGGATTCAAAGTTTTCACCTCTGGTCTTCTGGTCTACAGCCACTCAAAATACTCCTATAAATATAAATCAAAGTATCAAACCTTTTCACTTTTAGATGGAACTACATTGAGAGCAATTTGTAAAGATTTACACTTTTTGAAGGAACCAACAAGATACAAGCCGAGCGCTCCTAACAGGAAGCAAGGTGAGAAAGTTTAGAAACCAACCAATTCTTGGTCTTTTCGCCCCTGGATGTGTGTGTGCAGAGTTGTCTGTTTGTTGTGTGTAAACTGACATCAGGATGTTTTCGGATCAGCAGCAGCAGCAGCGCCTGTGGAGTCGATTTCCTGTGAGGGTTTGAACGGGTCACATTCAGACTCAAGATGAAAGTAAATGAAATAAATTACAGCGACGCTTTCAGGCTGATCACATTATGACTGCAGCCAAAATGGTTCCAGGCTAATGCGTCCGTGTGTGTGTGTGTGTGTGTGAGTGTTTGATTGCTGGCAGTTTTCAGGCTTCTGTTTGGCACAACCAGTACCCAGCTTGCGACAGGTGTATCTATTTAGTGCTAACACACACACAAATTTCCACTCCTGGTCTGAATGTCGTCTTGGTTTAATCCGCACATCTGAAGGTTTCGGTGGCAGCCAGAGGCATCTGAAGATGTTTGTGTGTGTGTGGAGCTTATTACAAATATGCAGAGGCTTTTTAGGTCGGGTACAATCACTTCTATCTGAACCAGTTCTCTTGCCCGCTTCCATCGCTGCAACACCTGTTGGTTTGACCTGATAACTGCTCTCATATCTGACAAACAGAGGGGCGTCCAAAACAGCCGTGAAAACAAAACAAAAAAACTTTGGAAATGAGAGGACTAAAGAATCAGGAGAAAAGGAGATTGGAAGGATTGAATAAGAAGAGATTTGAGCAGAGAAGTAAAAAACTAATGAGTTCAGAAGAGGAACATTTTAGTTTTTCTTAGTTGAAATTTGTCTTCCCTGGAAAACACTTCAGACAGAGAGCGAGAGAGAGAGAGGAAAAAGAGGGACGGACAGAGAGAGATTTATGAGTGAGAGGAAGCTCTGGTTAACACAAACACATAAGCCAATTTGCCACAGTGATAGTGCAGAGGGAATTAAATAAAAGCTCTCCTTAAATGTGATGGATGGAGACGCACACTGAGAGAAGAGAAGGAGGGGAAGATGAAGAACGGCGAAGAGGCCGGGATGGGCGGAGGTTCAAGAGGAGAGACAAACAACCGAAAAAAGAAGTAAATATTGAGTCACAATTTGCTCTGAATCCACCTGATAACCAGCTCGCTCTGTGAGGCAGGAAACAAAGCAGGAGACAATTTGCACTGTTCAAACTCAGCTTTAAAGAGGACATATTAGCCCCCCTTCTCCACCTTTTCAAACAGTCCCCTGTGGTCTAAATGAAACATCTGTGCTGTGCTTTGGTCCAAATATAACATGAATCAAGCACCAGAGGAGGTTTGTGACCCTGTAGAAACCAGCTCTCTCAGAACGCTCCGTTTTGGTGTGTGTGTCTCTTTAAATGCAATGAGCCCCCCCCCCCCCCCTTTTCCCCGTAGACATCACTCCTTCGCTAGCGGACCTGCACTAAAGTTTAGCTCTAGGCTGTGGGTGGAGTCCATGGGTGGAGATACCAGGGGAGGGGAGGATTTTTTTTTTTACCAGAATCCCACTGTGACATCACAAGGAGAGCAAATTTTAAACAGAGCATTTTTCTCTGTGCTGTAAGACTTATGCAGACCACAAACAAAGGACTGGATGGGTTTATTTCACATGTTGTGGGTCGGTAGAAACTCAGGTTACCCAGATATATGTTCAAAAACACTATTATTTTTCATAATATGTTCCCTCAGCGTCCGCACTCACCTTCTTTTGGAGAAGCTGGCCGGAGTAGCGTTAAAGAAGCTGTGAGCTGAGCAAGTCAGGCGTTTAAATTAAGTCACGCCATAAAAACTAATGTTGATATGATTTAGATTGGACTTTATTTGGAGTATTTTCACAGCACCACATCACTTTGTTTACGTGTTGTTTTCTCATGTTGCAGCACAGGGTAGTCCATTAGCTGTTGGGCTAGCAGTGTATAAATTAGACTACAAATAGCCTACAAACAAAATAAATACGACCAAGGTGACCAGGTGCCAACAGGCCAAATATGGGACAAAGAGGATCTTTGTGTAGGTCAATGTAGGGCGTGTTACTGCAATGCTAAGAGGTATTTTAAATATCGTAATGTCCAAATAACCCTGAAAAAGAAACACTTCTTTTGAAATCATTAGCTAATACAAACCAACAACAACGCTTTACTACAGGTTGATTTGGCTGCTCACACTGCAGTTTGTGCATATCTCCACAGAGGGAGGTGGAAGCACATGTGTTACTGTAGCTGCTGCTATTGCGCAGCCTTGATGGATTTTTTGCGTTGTCTTTTCTAAATCTGCAAATGAGCGGAGCCGCAGCCTGCTGACCTGAATGACTTCGAGTGCAGCACAGTGTGGTGAACATTTGAGTTATTCAGCCGCTGTTTCCTTATCTGTTGGGCAATCCTCTTGCCTTCAATTTTCTCAATTGTACATTGAGAGCACAGCTACTGAAGTCAGATTCCTCGTGTGTGTAAAGCATACGTGGCCAATAAATCTGATTCTGATTCTGAATGTGTCCACAGATTCACATTTCTCTTCGTAAGGCAGGTGTTTCTCTCACACGCCGAGTGTCGCTTCAAGTCCTTTTACGATAGATAAATTCATCTTGAACACAATGTGAGGCCTTAAGCACACACAGCACTTGAACATATTGCACAACATTAAAACATATTTAGATCCAAGCTGGGATAAGAGGAAACATTTATTAAACATAATCTTACTATAATTTTTTTCAAGTAAAAAAATGCAAATAAGGAGATTTTTTTGAACTTGGAGCAGCAGATGTTAAGTTCTTAAACACACTGGAAGCCGCTGTGAAGATCTGAAGGTGCAGCAGAGTGTCAGGTTAATCCAGGTTGTGTGATTCTCTTTATTTATTCTCCACGAGGAGGAAAAAGGAACTTGAGGGTGTCAGCAGAATCCTCGGGCAGAGGAGCACATGTGGGAGAAAGAACAGAGGTAATGAAAGAGAGCAGAGGAGGCGGAGGTGTTAGAGTGGGGAGAGGACTGTGAGGGACGCTCTGCAGGAGGAAGACGAGGAGGAAGACAAGGAGGGAGGCAGCAGGATGGATTAGTGAGAGGATTGGGTGTTGGTGTACCAGGTTTAGACCAAAAGTGATGATCTTGACCCCCAGATTCTGTTTGTTTCACCTCTGAGTGCAGCGGTTTGACTTCTTCCTAATGTGTTAATCACAAGTTCCTGACGTTTAAAGTGATTTCAAAGACACAGACAAAGGTCAAAAGTTGGAATAAAATCACAAGAGCTTTCTAGAGTCAAGGCGTGCTCCCGTGATCTTGGGCGTTCGGTGTAAGGTGGTCGTGGAAGTGAAACTTCTGGTTTTGGAGTTATGATAAAATCATACATGTTTTTACATTATCACAGGTCTTTGGTCTCATCTTATGCAAACTGTGTTCATTGACGCCACCATTTTCAACAACCAATAGGAGCGGTCTCATCGGCACCAAACAGGAAGCTGCAAACTAGTAAACATGGCGGGAAGGTGAAGAAGAAACTTTTGGACTTGTGGAGAGACCAAGGGCGCACTCACACTCACCATACAGAGAACATGACAGCTACTATACTGACTTTGTGGGTTCATTTGAGTAGTTTTAGTCAGATGCATAACTCTCCGCAATTTCTAGATCAATCTCAAGCAACCAATCTTTATTTGTATAGCGATAAACATGATCTAGGAACTACACCGTGCCAGACCCCGCCCCCGGCCTATTTGATGGCCATGTCTGGCTCATGTATTTGAAACACAAGAACTTCCACGTATGTCCACGTTGTGTTCCCGTGCTTGTGCTCGTGCATGAACTGTATCGTGCCTTAGCTCACCTCTTCCAAGCGTGCCAGGGCCACGGAAGTGCACTCATCACAGAGCACTCATTCTAGTCAAACGAACTGGACTTTAGGGGGGAAGCGTGCTCAGGCATGGTACGAATTGCCTAGTGTGAGTGCGCCCGTAGAATACCTGATTGACGTGTCCTCTTTGTACCACAACAGAGAAGACAAAAAAGCGGGACTAATTCCTGCAGCTATGGACGCACCAAGGTAACCCCCAGTCCTCATAGTGTTTCAGCTTTAGCTGTATACTCACTGGGGACATCCCCATTTCTAACTGGGATGATTAAACCAATCAATATTCTCTGGTATCGGGGGTCGCTGCTGTTTCTGTCCATCTTTATTCTTCTCTACTCTATCATGATACAAAGAGGAGGACACGTCAAAGAGGCAGTCTCGTTCTCTCCACAACACCACCAGTTTCTCCTCCTTTTGCCGCACGTTCAGCTGCATGTTCGTAGTTTGCAGCTTCCTGTTTGGTACTAGTGCGACACTTCTAATGGTTGTTGACATTGGTCGCTTTAATGAACAACACAGTTTGCATAAGACAAGACTAAAGATCACGTGGTGTGGACATACAGCTGCACCGCCAGCTTGCTCTTTTGTTTTACAGTCTCCTGCAGTTGACCTCCATGATTGGTGCTAGCTGTTCCTGGTGGGAGATTTATGATACATACAGCCGCAAATCCTCTAGAGGCTGTTGTCATCTTGTTATATGTATCCACCGTCTGTGTTGATCCGGGTCCAGCGTGTCATGAAAACGATGTATTTTACATGAGCGTGAAAATGGGCCGAGGAGAAGACGGCGTTTAGACTTCATCCTCAGGGGGGGGATTCTGAAATGCTGCTCTGCTCTACATTTATATTCTACGCTGAAAGTCCATCCAGAGGGCGAGGAAACGTGGCACACACACACACACACACACACACACACACACACACACACACACACACACACACACACACAGGAGCACAATCAGTGTGTCTGCTTTCTAACCTCTTGGACTTTATTATTCTGCACCCCCTTCCTTAAACATAATAATAAATAAGGCAGAGCCATACTTGTTGCTTTGGGTCCATTTGTGGGATATGTTGACATAAATGAAAATGAGTCTCTCTCCTCTCAATCAGAGGATGGATGCTGCAGCATTAACTGACCCCCTGCAGCCCTCTATTTGACCTCTGCATCCTGCTGCTCCCGAGTGTAGAAAACAATTACACAAAGGGTCAAAGAGGTGCCTCATTACTCCACAAATATCCTTCACTTATAATGATCTCTTCTGTGGCCGACAAATGCCCTCAATCTGCTCCTGTTTTCATTTTGAGCTGAAAGTAAAACATTGTTGCTGTGTGGTTACATTCCCAGCAAACTGAGGAGCCACATATGAAGCTTCACACTACAGAAACAGAGTTTTATGATCACGACGAAAGCAGAAAACAAAAGAGATTAAGCAGCAAATGACCTGCGACGGCCGACGACGTCTCAAAGATGTATCGTGTAATCAAACAGTGTCTTGTTCAATGTTGGAGTGAAGCGTTTTAATCCCAGAGAGCACCACGATACAATAATCTTAATTAACCTTGCAACAGGGGAGGTTGTGTTTAACAAGCAGCAAGGACGCTTTAAATGAACATGGTAATTAGATGTAATTACGTCTCTGCTGCTGTGTTGTCTTTGTTTCACATCTTACTCGCTGTCCTCAGTCTTCTCTGGTTTATTCTCCTGCCATGTTTTTACATCAACAACTTTCTTTCCTGTCAGACCTTTTTCCTCCTTTTTTGTTATCCATGTTATGAAGTCAAACCACGGTGCTTTATGAATACACTTGCCTTTAATTTACAAAAGATGATGTCGAGGCTAGCGGGGAATCATCAGAGTGATTCTCTCTGCTACCCCCCCGGCGGCAAAACCGACCTGAGGAAGAGAATTTGTTTACCGACGAGCTAATGTATCTGAGTATAATTTACACAACGTTTTTTTATCACAGCAGCACAAACAGCAACAGTACGGCAACTTTCAGTAGCAGCTCACGCTTCCTTATGCAGCGGTCTTTGATGTAACATCCGGTGTTTCCATGGAAACGATAAACATTTTGTGTCTGTCATGGCGGCTCAGCATGGTGGCCGCTGCGACAAGAATTGTCCCGTTACAACTATAAAAGTACGGATTCCTCTGCCTTTGCTAACTTTTGGAAATATTTGAGGTGATGTAAGTACTCAACAAAACATATAACATAGGTTTAGTCCTTTTTTTTTGTTAATTTAGATATTTGAATGTAAACATTATCATAAAATTCGACATACTGTACCTTTAAGAGACGAGGACTTATTCTTTAAAACAGCAGTGGCAAAACAATCTGACAAACGAGAGAAAACACTGACCTGGTAGATCATTAATCATTGCAACGAGGAGTGCAAACAGGCGAGTGATGTCGGCTTATAAAAACGATGTACAGGAACAAACCTCCAGAGAGGGTTTCTCCATGTTTAACAATCCCCAAGAGGCAGAAAGCTGGACGGCTCCAGTTGTTGCTATTCCAGGTTGATGTGGAGAGAGTAATTTCAGTAACCAAACTTTCATCCTACATTTCATGTTGGACACTCCACAGGGAATCGATGTTTCTTCGTCCTTGTTCAACAAGGGAGGCTCCACCTTTCTGATGAAGGGTCACAAGGTCAGGAGATGGGATTAGAAAAACAACCTTCAGTCTTTTGATCTTATCCTCATTTCTTTGTTTCAAATTTCATCAGCTGATTTTGTGTGAAAGGTGATGTTCAAAAAAACCTTAAAAGACCTACAGCTAATTAATTATCATCGTTATTGTCGAGGAAATTATCAAGACTTGACTTCACACAATCAGACTCTCATGGGCTCAGATGGCTTACATTGATGAAAGTTTATTCACAAGATGAATACTCGAGGAGACATGGATCAGCATCACACCTCTGGTTCAGTGTAATGCTCAAACATAACTGACGAATCCTTCCAAAGCCTTTGTATATAAGGAAAAAGATATTACCATTATCAGGGTCGTGTCATATTGACAGCTAGACTAATCTGTGACGTCCAGGAGCTTGGAGCAAACAACAACAAGTTCTCCCAAACATCCTTGAAGACATCAGGAAGAACTGTTGAGACTCTCCAGCTGTCCTTGGTCTCTAAACAACACTGAACTGTATCAGGTCTGACTGACATCAGGAACAGTGAATCAACATAATGATTTTATACCCATTTAATGCAGTAATTACAGAAATTCCACCACAGTTATTGCGTCTTAAAATCCTCTCTACAGCCTGACAGCATTCAATGAGTAAATAAGATAAGAAGAGACACTGGATTTTCTGATCCGATGTCTTTTCTGTTAAGAGTAACGGCCATTGAACACTGAGTCCAAAATTGACGCAGGTCAAAAAAGAAATACGATCTCATGTAATGTCAATCATGTTTGCACACAAGAAGTTTGATTTTCTGCGTTTTTCGCATCCATTCCTGTGTGTGCATGTGTCTGTGGCGTCCCTACCTCAAACTGCCAGCTGCTGTTCATGATCAGTTGCTTTGAAGAAATTGGTGTTCTTCTTTTTTAATTTGTGGTTCCAGTATAGAGAGCAGTGTATCACACTGCACCCCCGACATCTTGAAATACACCTGGGAGCGATCGGGAGAAATCTGCAGCTCCTTAACGACAAGTGAAACTTTCCTCGCTCTCGTCTGGTTTTCATGTGGACGGACCCTGTTGTTGTTTTTCAAGGAGTGAAAGAATCACTTAATCATGAAAATGAGTCTGTGGCACACTTCACCTCAGGTTCGCCCAAACCTGAGGAAGCTACAGGCGAAATGAGTTGTTCGCTCACCATAAAATATAGATAAGTAATTTTCACAGACTTTTGATTAATTTCCATGGTATGATCCTGCAACTGTGTGCACCTGAGAACGTGTTTAGGCTGTGCACGGGGTGTCCTGTTGGCCATTTAAATCACTAAATCATCTTCACTGCTTGATCACTGAGTGATGAGTCCAAGACATTTTGTCTCCAAATATTCGCTATAATAAAAAAATAAATGCATCGGACTCAGTGTGCAAGGTGTCTGTGTGTATCGTTGTTTTAAGGATCCAAAAAACAGACTCAGTGTGCAAAGGCCTTACTGGTGAAAAGGTTATGATTGGACAGAGTTCCACATATAGAACATATGCAATCCAGTCCAAACACAGACATACAGCAACAACACGATTCCAGTTTATGACCCAGAGCGTACCGTTGGAGCTAAATGGCCAAATCTGGCGAATGGTTCTAAAGCACAAGTGTAGATTCTGGGGCTCATCACATAATATCAGCATAAGATTAATGCTAACATGACAGCATGTTGACAAGGTGTCAATCTAACGGGCTCTCAGGGGCCCCCTGTGTTCATCTTTAGCTCTCCAGCTGTCAGATGATGCTCGCTGGACCCCCGGAGACCGCTGGCTGTAAAACTGCTTCAGCTTGTTAGGATGGGAGTTCATAAACGTGTAAGAGCCTGTGATTGTGATGCAGGAGTTCACATAAACTCGCTAGCTGAAGGGTCGAGGTGGTCATCGGTCTTTAAAATTCATGCTGGCCTTTGTTGTATTATTGGAAAGTGTCTCCATTTCATTTTCCGCTTCACTGGCTTTGTTTGCTGACTTAATTTCTTGATGCCTGCGCTTGCAAATGAACAGTTTGGATGCGCGGCTTGCTGAGCTTGTTAGAGGGCATCTGTGCCCTGGAGAAAAATCCAGCAGCTCCTTATTCTCATACGTCCTCGGGCACATTTGTTGCTCTTTCCGTGAAACGTTCCTCGCCTTTATCGTGTCGTGTTTCGGAGCTTTGTCACTGCAGTTAGTTTCCCCAGGTAACACTAAAAAGCAGCAGGTTTCTATTTCATCCAGTCTCTACTTAGCTGCCAGTTCTGCCAAAGTTTAAAACTGCCTTGAGATCAGTGAGAGTGCTTCATCGGTCAGAATTCAATTTGGACTTTTTGGAGTGCAAACTTTCCTGCTGACAACAAAGAAACTCAAACGTATTTTGCTGCATCTATTTTTAATTACATAATCATCAATTTGACATGCTTATAAGGTTAGCACTAGAAAAAATGAAACCTGCCTGACATCCCTCTTTGACACACACATTCATTTATCAATACCTCCATCGATAGTCCGCACAGGCATTCATTCATCTCACCATCTCCTTTTTCATTTTTGTAATCTACTCTCCTCTAAACCAACCATCTGCCGTCCGTTCATCCATAACCCTGACAGTCTCTGGAGAAGCGATGTATTTATCCTCACCTTTCTCACCCTCTAATTATCCACACAGTCCAGGCCCAAAGTCCCAGAGCTGTTTGTCAGAAAGCAGACACAGTGGTGCTAAAACAAAGGGGGCATGCTAGTGGAAAAGTAAAGCTCTGTGAGTTTCTCCACAACAACTTCAATACATTTACCCTGACGCTGTTTTTTAGCTCGGTTTTTCTTGAAATGAGTGATTAAAGTACGTGAAGCGAACACACCCGTCTGCTATTGCACAATGTTTAGCCTAGTTTCTGTGTGCATTCTCTCAATGAAGGCGCTGAGCTAACCAACATCTCCTGGGGGGATACTGTACTTACATGTACCTCATACGACCCCACTTCAAAAATACCAAACTATCCCTTTAAGGAGACCAGAGCAAATGGCATAACAGTGGTCCACGCTAGTGTTGTAGTCAAGACCACACCAACCGAGACCAAGACATACCCGAGACCAGAGTGCTCGGAGACAAGACCCAGACATTTAGGGGTCGAGACTGAGTCAAGACCAAGACCAAGGTGGGGCGAGACCGAGACAAGACCAAGACTATAAATATCACTGAAAAATCCTCATGTTGTATGCAGGGAGGAGGCGTGTCACTCACTTAGACCGTAACACCCGAAAGGTTGCGGATGTAACCGGGGGATAAAAATCAAGTTCCTTGTTCTTTGATCTTCTAGAAAGAGGCGTTTTCCTTCCAATCACAGGGATGACGTGGAAAATAGTATTTCAGTGGTGGTCTTGGGGTTTGAGAGCAAGAGGATCAAAGAAAACAAAGACGTGTTTGGTTGTACTGCGGTGGATTCTGATTAGATCAGATCCTGTTCTTGGCTCTGATTATTCCTATTTACGTTTAAGTCTTGATGTCACAGCTTTGTTATACAAGTCATTTAATACGAGTGACACATTCATATTCACGCAGCTTGAAGCGAACATGTTAGCGAAAGTCTCCGCCCTCGTTGAGCGTTGGAGCTGCGACTCATCCGGCTGTTAGAGGCTCAAGTAGGTTTTCTGATTAGTCGAGTGTTTACCAGCAGGGCCTGATTCCACACAGAGACACAACATCTATCCACATATCCATTTTAATGAACACTTCATCACAATTAGCTTTGTGATCAGCAACACAGAGGGCAGACACACACACACACACACACACAATCCTGAACATGACAGAAGGACCACAGAGACGGTGTGTATGAGAATATTTTCCATGGAGGTGCCGGAGGTGAAACATGAAAACGTAATGGAGGTCAACTGACCTCTGCTGTCCATAAAAAAATAATGTGTTACCTCGGCGCTGCAGCAGTGAGACGTCGTTTCACATCCAGTTTGAATTTCTCTGAACCTCCTGAGAAGATCTGAAAAATGGAAGACGGGCAGGGGACAGCAGGGGTTAAAGGTCACACTGGACAGAGAGGGAGAAAACGGCTCTCAAGTGACCGATGGTGCTCAGACCTGCCACAGCTGTGATCATGAAAATAATGGGAATTTGTGAGGTAAAGTGTTTGTCCTGGTAATGATCTGTGTCTAGTGCTGCTGTCAATCTATTGAAAATGAATCTAATTCATTACAGGCGTTGTAGTCCGCGGGCTCTTCTCCACTTTACTGCAGAACCCTGTTTCTAGTTCGGGGTTTTCAAGCGTTCACATTTAAATTTTATTCTGTTCTGAATTCACGATTTCAAGTTGCTTCTCTTCAGTTGTTGGAGTGAGTATACATGCGTGAACGCAAACAGCCGAGTTATTCACTCTGACTTGAGCCAGTGTTTCTCCTGCCAGCCCACGAGTATTTTTTCTAAGTCCCGCTTCCACATTGTCCATGCATCACGGTCCATAGGCGGCACGAGTCAATGCAACGGTTTCCACATGACAAAAGTAAATCATCTTCAGAAAAGGGTGATAATGGATTTGATGTGTCTAAAAATGTAAATTCTGGTTGTTGTTTTTTTTGGGGGGGGAGGGGGTTATGAAAAAAAAAAAGCAGATTTAAAAAAAGTACTTTAAGTTTTCTGTTGTATCTTTCTTCACTAGAAGTACACTGATTTACACAAGTCTAAAATTAAGTAAAAAAAAAAAACAATGAAGGGAAACCTACAAAAGTTGATAATATTGTTTTTAAATTTCACATTAATTACTCTGTCTCCGGGGGGGGGGCATCAGTGCCAATCTGTTCTGCTCCGTTTCAAGTACGCATCGAGTCAATTTTTGATGGAGCCGCTGAAAGTACTCTCAAAGCTGAACAGAATAGAACGAACCGCACAGGAAGTCAGACAACGAAACGCACAGAGTGTCCTGTCGATGTCAAAATAAAACACAGTTGAGAATTCACCTCGAGCGAGTGGTAGAGGGTGGTGCTGTTTATTTCCTGTGATCGGTGCATGACCATAGACTGCACGTGCACGTAATAAACGGTTGCATTGTGTTTTCTGTTTTCCAGTATGTTCTTCTCCACTCTTTAGTTGATATTGTGAACCGCTGCTTTAACCGATGCAGCTTTACTAATTCAAAAAGGAAAAATGACAAGAATCCCGTAAGAATACATTTGCAGACACTGAATCCAGTCCAGTTGGTTTATTTATGTGGCCTTTGTTTACCAATTCATCAAACAAGAATTATGCATCATTAATTCACAAGACGTATTTCTTCCAAAACAAAATCTTAACCACAAGTTCCCCACAACAAAACAGAGCACTTCAAATTACAGTTCATTCAGAGCGAGAGTTCATTAGCAGCGTCCAATCAGGCTGAGAGGAGCCGGCTCTGCAGCAAACAGCTGGAGAGACTTCTCAGAGAGGAACAAGGCTGATTGAACAGATGGGTTTCAATTTTCCTTTGAGCATTTCATTTTTTTAAACCACTTCAAGCTGTAACTCTCACAAAAAAACCTGGCACCCAAAAAAAACACTAGTTACCTGATATCTTAAAATGTTTGATTCCCAGGAGTCAGTGTGAAAGGGGCCCATCAATTTATAACACAATGTACTTTTTTTGCGACAAACAATAATCATGGGAGAACTACAAGATCACGTGAGAACTACAAGATCACAGGAGAACTACAAGATCACAGGAGAACTACAAGATCACGGGAGAACTACAAGATCACGGGAGAACTACAAGATCACGGGAGAACTACAAGATCACGGGAGAACTACAAGATCACAGGAGAACTACAAGATCACAGGAGAACTACAAGATCACGGGAAAACTACAAGATCACGGGAAAACTACAAGATCACAGAAGAACTACAAGATCACAGGAGAACTACAAGATCACTCGGGAATAAAGAGAAAAATGTGCACACAACATGTTGCTTTGTCTTTCTGAGGATGATTTGTTGTTCACTCGTTGCCTGTTTTGATGTAATGTTCATAAAGTGATGGAAAATAGGATCAGGAGTCTGTATGTTGTGTTTTATTTTGAAATTGACCGGACGCTCTGTGGGTTTCCTTGTCTGACTTCCTGTCTGGGGCGTTCTATTCTATCCAGCTTGACGCCTGCCTGCAGCGTACACTGTCGAAAATAGACTCATAACGTATTTGAAACGGAGCAGAGCTCACTGGCGCTGCTTGCACGCTCCGGAGACGGGTATTTACATCCTGTGTCTCTTACAGTCTCTCTGGATTAATCATATCTATTAACCCAGAGACATTTTATTGTTATCTCCACAAACACGCTAACGAGATAGATATGACGTGGTGTATCGCTTTAACTGCACATGTCCTAAATGTGTTGACATGCAGGGATTCAGCTCTGTAGTGATTGAAATCTTAAAGAGGAATCACACATACAAACACACACAAATAAAAAAGGGAGGCACGTTGATGAAGGCAGAGAGCTGGTAATACATCTTACACATACAGAACTCTATTACACTGTGTGCCTGCAATTAGAGTCAAGGTGATGGAGTGCTCACACACACACACACACACGCACACGCACACGCACACACACACACACACACACACGGTGATCAGTCTATTTGTCAGTGAGTTAACGTCATTGGCTTTGCTGAGAAGAAGTCTCCGCGGTATCTTCTCAATCAACACTCATCGATCGGCTCCTGAGTGTGCATACATGGAATTACTTCTTACACAGAAGATTTCATCTCGGAGGTAAAGCTGAGAAAATGTGCGTGTGTATGAAACTCGTGTTTACGAACATTTCTGAGACAGGAGACATTAAAAACACAGGTCGAGGTTGTGTATCAATGTTGTTAAGATGCATCACATTAAAAGTGATCCACATTAGCACAAATCTAATATGAATACACGATGTATGACTGAGTATGTAGCTAAAGGTTAGCAATAAACGACTCATTGTCAACACTTCCTGCTCTGTGCACTGCATTGTTCACAGTCCAGTTAGCAACTTGGGAAGCGTCCACAGCGGAGAAAATGGTACTTTCCTTCTTGGTTCATAAGGCCCTGTGTCCACCTAGCATTTTATTCAGGCAGAAAATCACTGCCGGTGCACTCTGGAGCACTTGGATGAAGTGTTTGAGCACTTAGAATAAAAGCGCTGCACGTGCGTGTGGTCTCTAAGGCAACGGTCTTTTAAAAAACAGACGCTGTATGACCGACACTGCTCCGTCGCTTTTTTTAAATCGTCTTTAGAGATCGTTTCTTCCTCTACACTATGAGCATCAAACGGAGGATGTGGGTAAAGGGAACGATCCGTAGGAGACAAATTTGATTTATTTTGAAAAGAGTGCCGGTGACGTCAACAGCGCCTTTCTTAAAAGTTGAACGATTTTCAACTTGAAACGCTCAGAGCGGCTGCACAAAAACAGCAGAGCGCTCGGAAAAAAGGATGCAGGGCGCCTCAGAGGGCCTAGCCAGCGACCGTGCATGTGTTTCTGGTGAGTCTCAGTTTAAATGTAAAAAGTAAGTCACACAGAGGCTTATGGCGATATGGACCTAATAAAGAAACAGATTTTCTTTTGTTTATTCAGTTTTTAAATCCAAACATGAATTACATTTGAAACATTCATTATTCAGCATTATTAAATGTATTTATCGTGCAGTTTTTGAGAGTGAGATATAAATTCACGTCCCTCTCAAAGTGAATAAGTGTTGTTGTGTCACTGCTCTTAAGCAAAGAAGCCCGGAGGGAACTGAACCTCTTATTCAGTCGAAGTCTAGACCTTCACTGCTCATTGATCCACATTGTTTCAACGAGTGTGTGTGTGTGTGCGTGCGTGTGCGTGTGCGTGCTGTCATTACTGCCGATGCTAATTGCTAGCACAGAGAATAATGAAGTAGTTTGAGTTTGTATGTGTGCATGTGCGCACTCTATCATTTTGCTGTCGTTAGCACTGTTGCTAATTGCTAGTACGCAGAGTAATTAAGCACTTTGTGTGTGTGTGTGTGTGTGTGTGTTTGTGTGTATGTGCGTGTGTGTGTTTGTGTGCATGTGTGCATCATCAGTCACTGTCCTGTCTTTATCACTCTTGCTAATTGCTAACAGACTGTGTTATGGAGTGCTCCCTCGGGACTGTTCAACAACTTCAAACTTCAATACAGTTAACACACACTACTCACACTGACTCTGTGTGTGTGTGTGTGTGTGTGTGTGTGTGTGTGTGTGTGTGTGTGCGTGTGTGTGTGTTCGTGTATTTGTGTGTGGTGTGTTGGTGTGTGTGTGTGTGGGGGGGGGGGGGGCTGCTGCTGCTTATCGGAGGATTAATGAAGGTAGCAGGTGAAGTATGTGCACTCATCAGAATGTGCAACAGAGAATCACTTGCTAATGTGTGTGTGTGTGTGTGTGTGTCTGTGTGTGTCTTTTGCTTCATTGTCACTGCATGGTATATCCAGTCAGAGGACAGTCCCTGTCAGTCCCTGTCCTCTGACTGTTGTTTTCTTTCTCTGATTAAAATGCCCTTTCAAATTTCCTGGGTTACATTTGTCACGGGGATATTTCTTTGTAAACCCGTAATCATTTAAATCAGTTTTTCACATCCAAAGAATAAACCTCTAACCAGCAATCAGCACGTTTGTGCTCAGTGAATGGTGAGTCATCATATCAAACATCAGTCTGATAATCACAAACGTAAGAATACTGCAGTGAAGTGAGAGCTGGTCACAATTTACAAAACGGGACGAGGAATTTAGAAAACCAGGGAACACCTGAGTTCAAAGCTAGTATCACTGTTCAGCCTGACGCATGTCTGCAGCGGGCTCTGTTGAAAGTAGACCGAGTGGCAGTGCTGGCACACGCTGGATGGACCGTAGAGCGTGCTGTGGAAACACAAGCATTGAATAGAGAGGGCGCGATTAGCTCCGGAAAGCGCTGCCCTGATGGATCCTGTTGAAGATGCCAGTTACCACTTCCTTCTTAATACACAGTGGTTTGTCCCGAGCTGCCTTATTACTGTAGCTTTAGTTTTTGTGTCTCTGCTCTTTTGACGAAATTCATCAGCAGTATGTTTTATAAAGACACTCAAATAACACAACTCGCTTTTTGAAATGTTTCACTGGATATTCCTTTATTCCAACAGGTGATCCGCGTGTGGGGGCTTAGTGTTAAAGACATAACATGTTGCAGCGTCACAATGATGAGACAACGCAGCTCAATCAGTGCATTTAAGGGAGAGACATACCAGCAGATTTAGTATCATCCATGTGTGGGCAACAAATAAAAAAATGTCCCAAATCCAAAATAAATGCAAAGGCCCAAGAAATGCAACAACGGGAAGGTGTTAATAAGACACAAAATATGCATTAAAGAGGACATATTATCCCCTTCTCCACCTTTTCAAACAGTCCCCTGTGGTTTAAATGAAACATCTGTGCTGTGCTTTAAAATATAACATGAATCAAGCACCAGAGGAGGTTTGTGACCCTGTAGAAACCAGCTCTCTCAGAACGCTCCGTTTTGGTGTGTGTGTCTCTTTAAATGCAATGACCCCCCCCTGAGTTTTCCCCGTAGACGTCACTCCTTCACTAGCGAGAATAAAAATGGCTAAAGTTTTGCTCTAGGCTGGGGGTGGAGTCCATGGGGGGAGATACCAGGGAAGGGGAGTTTGTTTTTTTTAACCAGAATCCCACTGTGACATCACAAGGAGAGCACATTTGAAACGGAGCATTTTTCTCTGTGTTGTAAGACTTATGCAGACCACAAACAAAGGACTGGATGGGTTTATTTCACATGTTTTGGGTCAGTAGACACTCAGGTTACCCAAACATATGTTCAACAACACTGTGAAAGGGGATTTTTCACAATATGTCCCCTTTAACTGCAAGTTCACTACAATGCAGTCAAAAACACATGAACCCTAGAAACACATGCAAAAGAAAAAACACTGCTAATCCCATTATCAGCAGACCTGTGCAGTAAAACAATGACAGGAGTGAGGTGAAGACATCTTTGAGGTCCATTCATCGCTGGCTGCTGTGAAAAAAACACACCAGAGGAAAGAGTCAGAACTTTGCACAAGCTGTAAGTCAAACGTCTTAGTTTTAACATTTTAAAACAAACATGTAAAGATGTATGCTTGTGTAGGGTGTATGTAAGAACTAGCTTTGTGGTTCTTTTTGCAAATGTAAATCCCATCCCTCTCAGATAGGAGTGTCGGATTTACTTACCTGTGTAGAGCTGCTGAGACAAGAAAGTGAAGAAAATAAATGGCAGAGATAATGATGTGTGTGTGTGTGTGTGTGTGTGTGTGTGTGTGTGTGTGTGTGTGTGTGTGTGCGTGCGTGAGTGAGAGAGTTTGAAAGAAGATCGTCCCAGAATGTAAAGAATGAAAAACAGTCAAAGCAAACTGTAATCGATCAAACAGACGCAAATAAATGAGAAGAAATTAAATAGAATTAAAAGACTGAGGGGAAGAGGGGGAAGAGGATGTGTGTGTGCGTGCGTGCGAGTGTCGGTGTCGGTGTGTCTGTTTGCACGTGTGCCCCTCAAAGAAAATGAATGGTGAGTAAATGTGTTTAGCTCCTCTGGACCGACTGCAGTGTCAGCTCAACATCAATCATCTGCTCTCACTCTCTCTCTCGCTCTCTCACTACCACACACACACACAGACACTCACACACACACACACTCACTTCATCATTTACAAACAAGCCCACATCGTCTTCCTCTTTTAATCCCTCTCTTAATTCTTGCCTTTATTTCTCATTTATTTACATCTCTTTGATTGATTACAGTGAATCAGAGCGAGGGCAGAAGCAGATCTATGTTTCTCAGAGTAAAACTCGATGTTAACACACGTCTCATGGCGTCCAAATAAACACAGTCTCACACACACACACACACACACACACACACACACACACTTTTAGTTCCATAGATTTCAAACATGTATGATAACCCTCTTTAACACTTTACATTTCTTGACCATAACCCCCGTCAAGGTGAACTGCAGAATGAAATGCATTGAGTTAAATTTACATTAAAACACGATGTACAGACCCACAGTGGCATATCTCATCACATTATCAACATTATTTCAAAACAGGCACCAAGTGAACAACAGATACACCTCGGAAAGGAAAAGTAACCTCTTTTGCAAGTTGTCCTATTTATCTTGTAGTTCTCCTGCAATCTTGTGAACCCTTGGGCCCGGCGGGGTATTAAAGTTAAAGTTGGTTTCCCCTACTTTAGATCCATTTTGTTCCAGCCGTCACTTTGTCTCCCCCTGGTGTCTCCCCCTGGCACTGCACCTGAGAGTAACAGGGATACACATATATTGGCATTTAAAAGTAAAGACCCCGAATAAAAGGCGGCCCCCCATTTTTTCAGGTGTGTATTACGTAAAACAAAACATGGTTTATAATCCGACCACCACGTAATATATTAAATTCTTAGTGGATTCAATTCAAGAATATAGTAAATGTATATTTCTGTAGGTGTCTGGATTTGGGATATTTTATACTCTTATCAATATCAACTATTTTAAAAAGCAACAGTTAGCTGTAAAGCTGAAGAAAACGTTTCTCTTTTGCAATTTGTGCAGAACGGCAAAAACTTTTTTTTTTGCCAAGTCAACAGCACATTTTACCTGCCGTGCTGGGCGCTGAAAATCCAGCATGCCTCTCAGCATGGCACTTCTCTGTTCTTTCATAAAGCATCAACGAAAACCATTTTTTCAGAGCTTGTTAAACTCTAAGTGATCCCTTCTTTCTCCAAACCCCTCACACTTTGTGATTGTTGGGTTGAGTCACCAGACGGCTCGGTCAGGTGTTGTGTGGCTCTGGCTGCACTTCTCGTCACAGCTGAATCACTTCTTTTGCTTCGTGTGCAGCTGTGCGAGTGCCAGGTCGCATCAATGTACAGTCTTGAGAAGTTTCTCTATGAAGTTCAAGCTCTTAATTGTGAACAAGCTTTTTTATTTTTCTTATTACCTGGGTGTTCCCTGCGATCACTGGATGCCGTTCTGATGGTTGCACCTAAATCCAGGGGCGTGTAGTTGACATGATTGACAGGTGGGTGTGATGTAACCGCCTCAGCTCCAGCTCTCAGCCTGTCGTTAGGTTGACTGAAAGTTAGGCTGAGACAGCATTTCCAGCATGGCGGCTGCTGCTGATGAGCCTCCGGAGCCCCCTGCAGGAACAGATGGCTGACGTCACTCAGGCTTCAAACATTAATATTTACAGTCTGTGGTTAATATTCAATCTTAACGGCAAAGACGAACGGCGAAACAGATCTGAGGAAGAGAATATGTTTACAGACGAGCTAGTGTTTTTAATGAATTTAGATGTTTTATTGTAAACATTGTAATACAATTCTACATATTGTACGTTTACACATTAATAACACCAATGTCTAACCTGGGAAAAGTTCATAAATCAATACTTGGTGTAGTAAGTTAAAACAGTTTTTATTCTGTAAATAAATTAACATGAACTTGTTTTTACTGCATTTTTTAAAGTCTAACAAATACTGCATCTTTTTGTTTTCTTAACCAGTTTAAATGTTCCTGATATAAATAACTTACAAGAGAATATTGATGTGGAAGTTGGGAGAAATGTTGTATACACAGATATCAAAAAGTGTTGTGTTTACACAAACACAAACCTATAAACAGTGGAGCCAGAGAAAAACAGATTTCCATTTGCTCCATTTGCAGCTGTAGATTTGTATGATAGTTACAGCTTTATATTTACCCCGAGAGCAGCCCTTTGAACAAGTGATGAGCACAACAAAATGTCTGCATTTTCATGCACAAGAAGATGGAACTAAACACACACACAGTCGGGATAGGCCATCCATCATCATTGTTTGGCTGAGGTTCCCTAACTGTTGCTTTATGAGGGATAATTCAACCTGTTAATTCTCCACAGAGGACAAACACAAACACCTGCTGTCACTGTCAGTCCCCGCATGTTCGCGTGATTCCCCATCATCCTGTTCCTGTTTTTGTCCAGAGTTGTGTGCATATTTGTCAAAGTATTCATGTTAAGACGGGGGGAGTAGATAATGAGTTTAATCTCCAGCTGTTCTGTGGTCGTGCTCAGCAGCTCCCACTGCAAATATAAATAAAACTGCAGGAGCCCGAAGCAGAACTGAGCTGACAAAGAGAAAGAAACATGACGAGTGCTATGTTCCCTTAGCTTTAAAATTTAAACACATTGAGATATGCCTAAAGCCATCATATGAGACTACTCAAAGCTGCAAAGAGTTTCATACAATTTATCCACCAATATACAAACTGTATTTAAACTGTTTACCCCCCTCTGTTCTGGAGGAGGCTGTTTACACTGGACCAACAGAATGAGGAAGCTGGGTGCCATGTTTTTGAACCACACAAAGTTCTGCTTGAGAGCGTCCAAAGTCGTAACCCAATTACAGATGTTGCAGAAAGTTTTACAGAAGCGGCTTGAACACATCCAACCAAACAGTGGACCAAACTGTCTACAAATGTAATTTCACCATCCAGATTCTCGCTCTGTCATGCTGTGTTTTCAAAGATTTGTTTGTTAGTCCTGCAGCCCTCTTATTTCAAAACAGAGCGAATCATTTACATTCACATTTTGCACAAACTAAAAAATGACATGTTTGACCCCTTCAAAATCTGGACACATTAACTAAACTGATCACAGACATGACTTTGGATCTAACACGGTTTGCTTTTATATTTGACTTACAATATGCATATAAAACACAGCAACATGCTGTTTAATCTTGTTGTTATCCAGTTATTGTTAAAGTCACCTAACAATTATCTGCTACAGAAGAAGAGATGATTTATGTTTCAGATTTTAAAGTCAAGTTTACTTATAGAGCACATCTAAAAACAACTCACGTTGAACAAAGTGCTGTACAACCTAGAGAGATGATAAAATCAAAATAAAATCCCCAAATTCCGATAAAAGACTAACAATGGTAAATGGCGCTTTGACACCGCAGGTCACACCTACACATTCACACACTGATGGTAGAGGCTGCTGTGTAGAGAGACCATCAGAAGTAACTAATCCCATTCATACACATTCATACACCCCCGACGAAGCGACAGGTGCAATCTGGGGTTAAGTGTCTTGCCCAAGGACACATCAGACGTGTTGTTGAAGGAGCTGGGAATCAAACCCCCGACCTTACGGTTGAGAGTCGACCGACTCTACCAACTGAGCCACAGCCGCCCCAAAGAGAATCAACATACACAGCAAACCACTAAAACTGAATAGCTGAGGTTGGACCCGCGGCTGCTACGACTAGCTGTTTCAGAATCGCACTATGCACTATGAAAAGGGCTAATATAAGGTAAGGTGACTATAGAGCTGGTGTCATGGTCAATTAGGTTGACTGTGATTTGGGATTTTTTAAGTATGTATAGCAAATTATAAAGTCTAATCAATCAAAGAAATGCAAATAAATGAGAAAGAAATTGTTGAATTAAAAGAGAGAGAGGATGTGGGCTAGTTTGTAAATGATGTGTGTGTGTATTCTTGTTTTGCTATCTTTATAAGGACCATTAACAGGTTCCAACACTCAGAGTGAGGACATGTCTTTACTGTGAGAACATTTAGCCTGTCATCACAATTTAATACACAATTTTAAAGATGTTATGTTTCTTTTGTTTGATGTTGAGACTCTAAGTTTAAATTTGTATTCCCTGGTCCCCAAATCTTACCGTATCGTTCAACTGATAGTCCTCACAAGCACAGAAAAACAGACATTTGTGTATAAACTTTTATGAAAGGGCCATGCGGTTGTCTTGGATGTGACCGTCAGTGGCAGCTTGTCTGCTCTCCTCTCTTCACCTTGTCACCACACCTTGTCTTTCATCCCTCGGTCTCTCTCTCCCCTCTCTCTCTCTCTCTCTCTCTCTCTCTCTCTCTCTCTCTCTCTCTCTTTGTCTGCCTGTCAAACCTCTCTCGTCCTACATCTCTACTTAAGTTGTTCAGGAGCGGCGGTCTGCCTTTTATTTAACCTCTCTCTATCAGAGTCACTACTGCCACACACATGCACCCTCACTTGCATGCCCAAATAATGAAGAGACCATTCGGAGTACCCTATTGGAAATGCTAGGATACATTTTCTTCCTTATTTTCTTCCCTTTTTCTGTCTCTATGTCCTACATTTTGGTCTAATACATTTGAATTTTCCAGATGCTGAAATTGCTTGAAAACTCACAACACTTTGTCCCTGTATCTTCAATGCTACATGGACGTTATCTTACACCACATGAAGAAAATAAAAGGAATTATGTAACCCCCTTGTGCATTGTGTGAAAGCCTGAACAATTCAATGCCTTATTGACCTTAAATGTCCATCAAGGATACATCACTCCCTGAGTGCTACAAGTGTTGGTTGCAGCTTTTATGTATGTACACATTTGTGTCTGTCTCGTCTTCCTCTCTATCTTTCAGACCTTTCTCACTGTGTTTTGGTACTTATTGCACCACAAATCAATAAGGAATCCTGCAATGCATCATCTTTTCCTGGACAGCTTCAGTTCCCAGAGTGCCAAAAGATCTATTGATGCATTTAATAACTGAATGACTTGCAGGATCTGTCTCGTTTCACACAGAGCCGTCTGCTGCTTGTTTCTTCACAGTGATGAGAGCTGGGATGTAATTTATTTCCACAGTAACAGCCCTGAACAACATAAAGGACTGAGAGGAAAATTATTCGGTCGAGCAGTCAGGGATGGAAATGACTGCATTTATCTGTGCAGAGGGTATTCAGCAGCAGGACATGAAAAAGAGCAATAAGGATGACTTTTTAAAACACACACATATTCACACATTGTTGTGACTGGCTTCCTCTTTCAGTTGACCTCACCTTGTTGAGCCTGCAGACTACCTATCAATACTTCCCTCCAATCCCATTTATCAATACTCCACACTGCTAAATAACAATGTCAGATTCAGATCGATATCCACCACTGTTGTATCAAATTAGAGCTCTTTTTTTATCAATACCAAGGACTGTGTGTACCCAGGACTGTGTGTATTCAATTAGACAGAGGGCAGGATCAATGGCGAGCAGCTACTGCAGCCATTCCTGAAGCCTTATCAATGCCAGCCGCCGTCCTGACAAATGATAACTCAGACAGATCAATAGGTTGTGCTGACGGTAACGATGCATCGCCCGGTTGTTAGCCCTGGATCAGCACACTGAAACCTTACAAGCCCTCCAGAAAATGTTGAGAAAATTTCAGGACAGGCTACACCTGAAATCTCCCTGAGTTGTCATAACGTATGACAAACACTTTGTGGTTTGCAAATGTATATGAAATGCTCAAACAACAGGGCACAAGTTACAAAAAGCTTTGCACATCCGTTTCATAAAACAGGTGCGTAGAAGAGCAATGTGTCCTTCAAATATAATCTGTTAGACTTTAGACATTGGGACAATGATTCTTGCAGCTGCGTTTTTTTATGCGTGTGAGTTTAGCATTGTGTTTAACAGATAACATGTTAAAGAAGCAGGTGGAGCAGGTGTTGGAACACACCAGGCCGATGGTGTAGGTAAATAGTTTGGCACTAAATTGACAGGTCCTGGCAGAGCTCCAGTCCTTATAAAAACAAGACAAACAGGTTACTGATGCACTGAGATACGTCACATAAGGAAATAAATGCAAAACAAGAATAGATTGGGAGGAGTTTACTGACAACTCATGAGCCTGCTTTCGATTTAAGATGTTTGCCTGCTTTGTTTTCAAACTTCACTCACAGAGAAAATGGCTTCGCAGACGGAAAAGGATCTCACCTGTCCTGTCTGCCATGACATATTTGAAGACCCTGTTGTCCTATCGTGCAGCCACAGCTTCTGTAAAGACTGTCTGAAGAGCTGGTGGAAAGAAAAGCTGATACGTGAGTGTCCACTCTGTAAGGAAATTGCTCTATTCCATGATCCACCTCGTAACTTGGCTTTGAAGAACCTTTGTGAGACCTTCTTACAGGAGAGAGATCAACAAGCTTCTGCAGAGTCTGACGCTCTCTGCGGTCTGCACTCTGAGCCATTCAAACTCTACTGTGGGAACGATCAGCAGCCCGTGTGCCTCGTCTGTCAGCATTCCGATTCACACGCTGGGCACCAATTCAGAACTATAAGAGATGTTGCACAGGAGAACAAAGTGGAACTCCGGAAAACCCTGAAACCTCTAAGGGAGAAACTGAAAGTTTTTGAACGAGTTAAAGCGAACTGTGATCAAACAGCAGAATACATTACGGTACAGGCTTTAAACACAGAGGGGCGGATTAAGAAGCAGTTTAAGAAGCTTCACCAGTTTCTACAAGAGGAAGAGGTGGTCAGGATCTCTGCTCTGAGAGAGGAAGAGGAGCAGAAGAGTCAGATGATGAGGGAGAAGATTGAGGCTTTGAACAGAGAGATAGCAGCTCTTTCAGGCACGATCAGAGCCACAGAGGACGAGCTGAGAGCTGATGATGTTTCGTTCATGAAGAACTACAAAGCTGCGGTGAAAAGAGTCCAGCAGCGCCCCCTTCCGGATGATCCAAAACTGGTCTCAGGAGCTCTGATAGTCGAGACCAAACACCTGGGAAACCTGGCTTTCAAAGTCCACAAAGAGATGAGGAAGATTGTTTCCGCCTCTTCTGTGATTCTGGATCCAAACTCTGCTCATCCAGAACTCGTCCTGTCTGAAGATCTGTGCACTGTTCGATGCGGAGAGAGACAGAAGCTTCCAAACAACCAAGAGAGGTTTGATTCCTGCCTTTCTGTCCTTGGCTCTGAGGGCTTCAACTCAGGGACTCACAAGTGGCGTGTTGAGGTTGGAAACAGTCCGGCGTGGATTCTGGGTGTAGCAGCAGAATCAGTCAGAAGAAAGGGAGACGTAGCCTCAAAGTCTGGGTTCTGGAGAATCCTGTTTCATAGAGATAAATACACAGCATGGTCACCAACAGGACAAGAGACTGAAACAGAAACTCTCCTCTCATTGAAGAAGCTTCATAAGATCGTGGTTAAACTGGACTGTGACGGAGGAAAGTTGTCATTTTATGATTATGTAACATACAGACACATACACACCTTCACACACACCTTCACTGAGAAAATGTTTCCGTACTTTAACACAAACGAAGAATTTCCACTGTTGATATCTTAAAGATTGCTGTAAATCCTATGTGTGCAGAAGAAGTCGGCACAGTTTGTGTGTACACACGGATCAATATTTGTATGATGAATCTTATCTACAGTCTGTATTTTGACGTGTGTGATGTACAAAATCTAATGAAACTGACGTAATGTATCAGTTCATGTATTTTGCAGGAGCCTTAATGCTCTTCATGATAAAAATGGGGTCAGCGTGCAATAATTTGGGTTAATACGTTTTTATGATTAATTCTAGTGTTGTAGTTCTCAAAATAATTCTTTTCAACCACTTTTTGAAAGTCTCGGTCTCTTGTCCGAATCGAAAGCATTTCTACTTGGTCTTGTCTCGGTCTCAGACTGGGCGGACTCCAAATTTTAAATCAAGAACGGTCAAGACCACCACTGATCGGCTATTTCACCACGTCATGACTGTGATTAGAAGGAAAACGGCTCTTTCTAAAAGAACGAATAACTTCAATTCATTTGTAGTTTGATTTTTATCCGCACCCTGCCTTGGTCTCGACCCCTAAATGTCTTGTTCTTGACTTGGTCTTGATCCCTAAATGTCTTCTTGGTCGTTGGAGCACTCTGGTCTCTGGTATCTTGGTCTCGGTTAGTGTGGTCTTGACTACAACAATAGTTAATTGATTTAAATATAACTGGAAGGACTGTTTTCATTATTTACATTAATTACAGATCGATACAGTGACAGTTTATGATTGCAGTGGTTTGATAAGTTAAGCGTTTGAATATTAATGCTAAAAATGTATATGGATCAGTTGAATGCAGTAAACCAGGCCAGGATATTTTAAACCTTTGAGTGGGTGTCTGTGTAAGGACTTTGGCATGACCTGATGTAATGGATAATGTTTGTTTTAATGTTTTCTGTTTGGTCTTTTTAACCTGTATTGTTATGTGTTGTATGAACCTATTAGAACGCAGAATCACCTCTCTGCACAACAAATGTACCTTTCTAGCTACTAATAAAGAAACCTTAAGCTAAAAAAAACGTCACTAGTGAGTCGAGTTAGTTTTATTTTGAAGGAATAAATAAAGAAAAACAAACTCTTGAATGCTCAACGATTACAGCAGAGTGACTAACATTCATTTTGGTAGATTCCTTAACTACAACCCTTCATTTAAAACATCTCTTATGGTTTTTAGTTTACTTTAAGAGAATATACTTGTTTTGTTTTCTAGTTTAGTTTGCGTTGTGTTTGGTGTCAGTACCTCGTATAGCACTTTTGAAGCTTTAGAAGTGATCCTATTTGAAACGAGACAAATGCTGTCTGTGTGTTGGTCCTGAGTAACCAGTTACCAAACCCTCTTTGTGAACCAGTAAGCTGACATACAGAATATTTGATCACCTGTGTGGGCAGGTGCTTTCAACATGTAACTTAGGCAGGTAATTGCTCCGGGCTTTGCTCACTAAGAGGATTTTAAAAATGTTTTGTTCCTATCCTTCTTCTGGCCTTTCCTCTACATTTTTCAAACCCGGCGCAGTTTCGGCAGATAGCTGTTCATCATGAGTCTGGTTTTGCCAAAGATTTCTGCCTCTTAAAAGGAAGTTTTATTCTTGCCACTGTAACTTTGCTAATTGTTGCTTAGTGCTCATAATGGATTAAAGGCAGAATTGGTAATTTTCTCCAGATCCACTTTTTAAGATTTTAGTTGAAATTGTCTTTAGGTCCTGACAGAAATTAATAACTCATGTGCTCTGAAAAAGGAACAAAGAAAATCCGTCATCTGTAGCAGTTGTAAGTCTGTAAAAACTTCGACCAATGTCTGCCACGAGGTACCAATCTGATGAACCAATCACACGCCTCCCTGTCTCCCTGCTCACTCTCTACCTCTTGCGTGCTCTAGCCCACACTCAAAGCACGTCACCGATGACGGAGTTTATACTGTGAGTTTACTTACCGCTGAATGAGACATGAGACGACGCAGTTTCTACACAATGCAAGCGATGAGCTGAGGTCCGCTTCTGGAGCAACGGCGCTCGTGCATGTAAGTGAGGGGCGTGGCTTTAGAGGGAGCACAGAGGGGAGGGGGTGGGTGTAGACGAAGCACTGAGGGAATGCTACTTTCAAAATCATGCTAGTTTTCGTAAATTACCAACCCTGCCTTTAACATTGGGTCTTTTAAATATAACAATGAGAAGGGTATTTTACTTACTCTTATATAAAGTGTCTAGTGATAACACTTGTTATGAATTGGCGATATACAAATAATGATTGAATGCTGACAGCCCTAATTTTTACTGATGATGATAAAAAGAAGCTCACCAACGTTGTTCCCTCTTGTGTTGATCCTTGCTTGTGTTTTACTTCTGAGGCCGAGTCCTTTTTATGTTATTGCTCCGATCTATAAGTTTTGCCAACTTTAAATTAACTTAATTAGAGGTTATATAATATTGTAGTAATGCGCAACTTCTGCCAGACACGCTTATGACGTAATTGTCAAGATTTTACATGTTTGAAATAAATCGGAGCATCCCCGACGATCGCCGAGCAGATCGGGGACGTTAAGATTGGAACTTTGTACCACTCACACTACAAGATAATCTGGGCAGAGAATTGGTTCTGAGCAGCCTTGAGTCGGTAGCGACCCTGCGATTGTCGGGGAGGAAGAATCGGACCTCAAATCGGCCCGATTATCCTACAGTGTGAACCAGGCTTAAGAGGCAGCCTCATGTGGCCACTTTAGGAACTGCACTTTTTGGCACTTCTGCATCAACTTAATTTTATTAGCCTCAGAAGTTGCTTCTTTTTTGTACTCAGCAACGAAACATTGCATACATGGATTGAAAACTCTCCTGATTAAAAACAAACTGTGTCGGAATTTTTTTTTGATTTTTAGTAGCAGGTGGAGCTCCCCTTACCTTCAGCGAGGTGATCTGGCACAACTATCACCCGACGTCCCTGACGCCCAGCCACCACCATCAGACTGTGTCGTCCCCACAACCACCACTGTCTTCATTCATGCACGGCCTGCTCCGACCTCCACCAGCGGCAAGGAAGTGTTGACAACCGGAACGCCAAGAATACAAAGGAGAAAACCTTCCTGCATATTATCCCATCTCCCCCTATCTCATTGTTCTTAAGAATAAGTAACCTGCTCTTTGGTAAAGCACCTCGAGATAACACTTGTTGTGAATTGGCGCTATAAAAATACTGATTGATTGATTATTGTCAGACATGAAACAATTGTGGGCAGAGTGTCTAAATGTTAAGCCCTTCACTTTCATCCTGTGTGCAGGAGAGAATAGTAAGTGGCATGAACTCAAAAAAGGTGATTGTACTGTGAATCTTTGTCCTCCTCGTCTTGGCTGCTTGTCCCTGTCAGGTTGCATTATGGGAAGCATGTTGGCTGTTAAAGGTGACGACGGCCTGCAGAGAGCTTCAGCTTCAGTCTGTCGGCAGCTCTGGAGATTTCACCTGCTGCTGTAATCACTATTGACATCAACAGCAGCTCCCTCTGACCTGCTGAGCTCCTGAGTGTGTAAATGGGACAGCTCCAACCAATGACAGTGCTGGTTCTCCCCAGGGGCTTCACAGGAACAATTTGAAGGGTTGCTGAGATGATTTACAGCACCAGATAAAGAAACATTTTCACCATACAAATGCATTTTCATCTCTATTTTTTTCACGTTTCTTGTTACTGCACCAAAACAATGGTTATGGTGGGGTTTTTTGTACCGTTTAACCACTTGAAGACCTCTATCTTTTTCTATTTTATTTCTAGCTCACCCAAATATGGCTTTTTACAGAAGAACCCAATTGCCCAAATTGTGAAGTGATTTTAATGAGTGCTGCAGCTTTCTAAATAAGTTCAGACATATAATAAATAGCAGTCTAGGAGATGGTCCAAGTTACAGTTATGAAAATCATAACGTACTTCTAACATCAAGTCATCTACATTCATATTAAATATAAGACCTGAGGGCCAAAGTCTAAGTCAGCTCGTGAGGTTTAAGTTTGTGGTGTCAAACATTAACCTTGATCCAGTGGGCCGCCAGAAAAGGACCTAAACCACCTGAGGTGAAGGTATCTGATGGACGACATTTTTCTATTTTTATTTCTCTTTCCAAGACAATATATTTAAATTCAGCAAAAAAGATGAAAATGCATATGTCTGTTCCAACGATGGATTGTATAAAAAGATAGAAGACATGACAAACTGCCCAGAAGCAAAGCCATTTGGAGCGCCCCCTGGTGTTTGGCTGTAGTATAGGCCATAAAGCCCGCCTCCTCTACGTTAACATTTAAGACATGGATCAAACTATAAAAAAAACAATTCTTCTCAGACATGGTTTGGTGATTATAGTTAGTTATTTCCCTGCTGTTTTAATTGAAAGTGCTAGTTTTTCTGATACACTTAGTTTTAATAAGTTATTTGATGTTCTAAAGAGGGGCGTAAGTCATGATTGACAGCTCTGTTGACAAATGCGGCTCATGCAGCGCTGTGTGCAGCAGATTTTTTTAGAGTAGATGAGGAGCTGTCGGAAGAAATGCTGACCACCAATCATCTCAATAACCCATGACGCCTACTGCACGGATTCTGATTCCAAATGCACAAGATGTCAGTGACCCTCGGGGGGGCGTATTTCGACTTCGCTTTTTCAACTGGAGGAGGTGGAGACGTGTCATCTATTTTCATATACAGTCAATGCCTGAACCCTAAAGAGTGTGTTATATTAGTTAATTTTACTTTGACCACGTGTAGGCTCACAGAAGAACGTAAGGATTGATCTGCAGTGAAATGTTCAGCTGCAGAGATAATGTTCATGTCACCACTGCATGTGTTTACAAGTTTGCTAGAAGTGTTCGACATGAACGTGCATGTAAGCCTCTCTCTTTATCTGTGAAGTGCTATAGCCTTCGGGGCGTGTGTGTTTATGAGTGTGTGTGTGTGTGAGGTAAACAGACCCTGACAGCAGTAGCACTCTGTGCAATAGGAACATGCAGACACACAGTGTAGTGGAAACAGTGAAGCTTTTTATTCATTTGGCACTCAGCATCACTTCGCGATGCCTTTAAAGACGACCTGTTAGGAGTCAACATGGATGGAGGTCTGGTCAGCTGCAGGGAGAAGAGCTGAAGCTAGGTGAGGCAGGTTGCAGAGAGCTTAAGCCACAGCTTGACTTTATGTCGCTTTCTTTTAGCTGACAGTCAAATAAACATTTGTATATTTATCTGAAGATTTACCGTTTTAAGTTGTATTTGATGTTTGTGTGAAGCATTTTAAAATATTGCTGTAAAGAACTTAACACGAGGACTTGTAGATAGGACACAGAGTGTGGGGGATTAGACCCTTTATTGGCTGTAATTGTTCTATATGTATTTTATAATAGTAAAGCAAACTCTGGAAATGTTTTGTTGTATGTGTCGGATTATTTATAACATAATGGTTATGAACGATGGTTGGAGGGGCCCACTGGGAATTTTCGCCCAGGTCTGCACTATAGACTCTAGAATCAGGGTGCATTCACGCCTGAGCCGTTTGGTCCGTTTGAAACGGACTCTCGTGCGCTTTTTCGGATGGTTTGTTTGGTTTGGGGGTGGTGTGAACGCTCAAACGAACTCTGGTGCGGACCAAAGAACCCGAACTGTGGTCCGCTTAAAAACGGGGGTCACGGTTTGTGTCCAAGTGCACTAGAGTACGGTTTGCCGTAGGTGAGAACTCATTCCCCACCAAACAAGGGGAAATGAACCAAAAAGCAATGCATTGTGGGTTGAATTTGGCCATCTGTAAACAATGTCAAATAGGTTTGCTGATTGTGGCATTGCTAACAACACCAGCCTTCAATCCTCCTTGCAGGTTAACATGGACATGCCTGAGCTAAGTGTGGTTCATGAGCTACTTCCCTGACTAGTGGCGGGAGGCTGTGGGACACAACATTTGACCGGCTTAGGTGCGCTTGACAAAGTGCAGTGTGAGAGCAAACTGAACCAAGTGAAAAATGCACCAATGTTAAAACTTCAACCCTGAATCGCACCAACTGACTTCTTTTGTGAAAGCAACCTCAGTCAAAGACACAACGAAAAGACAAGAATCAATGTTGTAAATGTTACTGTGTGTCATGAGAATGAGCATTCAGGCAAACTTTCAGCTGCAAATATACATCAAATCCAAGCTAGCATGCAGCCTTTTTATACTTTTCCACAAACCTGAAAAATCAACTCTTGTATTCAGACGAATATAAGAACCAGAGCTTTATTCATGAAGCTGGTTTCAGCCTTTAGAGTATCGAAGTTTGAGTCGTGGAAGATCTGTGGAAGAGAAAATTGAGCTAAGGAAGGGAAAGAAAGACTTGAAGAGCAGTTTGAGTGAGCGGAGCTGATTCAGGGAGGAGGAGGAACCGGCAAAAAGAGCCTCACAAACACACAAAGACAGGGAAGAAAATGATAATGCATCACTGAGATGATGAAAGGACTGAGCAGGACCCCAAAACAACACCATGCAACTTCAGACAATGGACGCCATTGAGGGTTGAGCAGCAGTGATGTATCTGGCCTGGGAAGAATACAGTAAATAATCCGCTTTTATCCCATAATTTGCATCATTTATAGGAGCCTATAACACTTCAGTCCAGATGAAGAATCACGCTGACATTGATCAATCTCCATAGTAACACACAACGATCCTTATTTCATGGCTTTGGGGGAAAGAAAGAGTTACAAATAGAAACAGTTATAATTGTGTCATCAAACAAAATGTAGATTTTTCTTGAAGTTGAGATATTATCATGTAGAGACCACGGGAGTGAGGCACACTGAGCAAATGGTCCAAACCTTCATCTGTTTTTTTACCTTAAACTGAGGGCTATATATGAGGAATAAGCAAGCGGCGACCTCAAATTAAGCCTTTACGAAAGTGCAAAAAACTGCAGTTCCTCGAGTGTCCACTTGAGGCTGGCTCCAAGAGACCCGGAAGTCACATAAACACCCATTCATTCAATAATGCCAGTTTATACAGCAGAAATAACATGTTTACAGCCTGTCGGACGGCGTGCGCCCTGCCTCACTGGATCCGTTTCTGGAACGTGAGCACAGCTGTACACACATCACAGAGAACTACAAGATCACAGGAGATCTACAAGATCACAGGAGAACTACAAGATCACAGGAGAACTACAAGATCACAGGAGAACTACAAGATCACAGGAGAACTACAAGATCACAGAGAACTACAAGATCACAGGAGAACTACAAGATCACAGCAGAACTACAAGATCACAGGAGAACTACAAGATCACAGAGAACTACAAGATCACAGAGAACTACAAGATCACAGGAGAACTACAAGATCACAGGAGAACTACAAGATCACAGGAGAACTACAAGATCACAGAGAACTACAAGATCACAGGAGAACTACAAGATCACAGAGAACTACAAGATCACAGGAGAACTACAAGATCACAGGAGAACTACAAGATCACAGAGAACTACAAGATCACAGGAGAACTACAAGATCACGCAGGAATAAAGAGAAAAACGTGCAAACAACATGTTGCTTTGTCTTTCTGAGGATGATTTGTTTTTCATTTGGTGCCTGTTTTGACGTTATGTTGATAAAGTGATGAAATATACGATAGTGAGTTTGTATATTCTCATCCTCATCAAAAATAGACTCGCAGCGTATTTGAAATGGAGCAGGGCGTGCATGCTGTGGAAACACAATGATTGACTAGAGTGGCAGCGGACCGCGGCACCGGCTGAGTATGTTAAAATTGGAAGTTAAAGTCTAGGGGATTGACTCATTTTTAGAGCCCAGCCACAAGTGGCCATTAGAGGAACTGCAGGATTTGGCACGTCTAAGTTGATTCCAGGTTGCTGGTTTGGGATGACTGGCTAGTTTTAAAGCCAGTACCATAGGAAGGGCAACCATTGCTGCTTGTAAACAGAGACGGAGCAGATAGATCATCCACAAGCTCTCTTCATATGCAGTAAATTCTTCATCCTGTTGATGTGCACACGTCGGTGTAATTAATGCATCAGATGTCATGGACTTGAAGCACAGATACATTTGGCTGTCAAAGAGCTGCTCACCGGGATTTAAGCGACTGACATGACACGAGTGAGACACACTGATACACACACACACACACACACATACAGAAATCTGCACTGCCATACCAACACGACTTCATCCACACTGTCACAGCTGTGGACGCTACAGAATACACACAGATCAAGAACACACACTCACACAGAGACTGATGTGCAGCCTGTAATCTTCATTACAGATAACATGTCTATAATTACAGAGCATGTGTTCACTGCAATCGTTAAAAAAGATCCTGAGACGAGTCCTTCAGCTGTCAGCTCTGCTCATCCGTGTGTGAAATGTGATCTTTGTCACCATTTATAAAAGACTCAAAAACTTAACTCTCTTTGTGACTCGTTGATAATAATGCATTAAGTTACATCCCTGCATCTCTCCATTTTTCAAAAGCATCTCCAATATTGATCCTAGTTTGAGCACGTTTCTGCTCGTGGAGCTTATTAGAAACATGCAGAGGCTTTTTAGGTCGGGTACAATCACTTCTATCTGAACCAGTTCTCTTGCCCGCTTCCATCGCTGCAACACCTGTTGGTTTGACCTGATAACTGCTCTCATATCTGGCAAACCGAGGGGCGTCCAAAACGGCCGTGTGGGGGTGCCTTAAAACCGCCTACCTTCTCTGGTCCAAACAAATCCAGACCATTCAGGACCAGAATCTAAAGTTAGAAGGAGGACATACTGGCTGCTGCATTGTTGTCAGAGAAGCCAGCACTTCAACATAGCATGTTTCCTTAATGTCTGATCATAGAGTAAGCTCACTTTATCATCTCACTCACTACACATCTCACTGATTGGACCTTTAATATCATATGTGAATGTCAACAGGATCTGTCAGCCAGCAAATAACAATCTGTTGAATGTGTTAATACAATTTGTAACCTGGAATTAAATATGACAACATGATCTTTTTATCCATATTTGAGCTTCCGACTGAATCCTTCGCTGTTTGGAATAAACTATAAGATAGAGGTAAAGGAAAGGTTTGTCTCCAGCCATGTGATTATCTGACTGAGCTGATGCACTCGGATGCACGGCACGTACCTGCAGACATCACGACAGAAATGTCTTCCCCGTCAAGCAAACATGACAGGCGATGACAGTCTCTGCTGGAGCTGATGAATAGTTTATTACCTACCTGCTGTCAGACAGCAAACATCCATCTGCAGTTACACTCGCAACCAACTTCACTTCATTCAAACAAGCTCTGTGTTTTCATCAATCTGAATATTTCAGGCTGTGGATGTTTCCTCTTTCATTATTTAGCTTCTGTTTTTGTTCTCCTCCTCGTGTCTCTAAAGATGGCACTCCGCTCTTTGTTGGTCTGACAGGATTCAAGTGTTTAAGGCCTCGTGTCCACCTAGCCTTTTTTCCGGGCAGTAAAGCGCAGGCTGTGCGCTGAGAAGAAAAGCACTGCACGTCCGTCCTGTCTCTATGACAACAGTCTGTTGACAACAGTCGCTGTATGACTGACACTGCTCTGTAACAAGACACAATCCGTAGACGGCAAAACTATGAGGAATATCATACATTTGGAAAAGAGCGCCGGTGACGTCAACAGCACCTTTCTGAAAAGTTGAAATATTTCAAACTTAAGCGCTCGGAGCGGCCGCACAAAAAAGATGGAGTGCTCGAAAAAATAGACGCTGCGCTTTGTCTCCAGGCGGACGCTTTCTGCTGCGAACGCTCTCTACCCTTTGAAAACAATTGAAAAAAGACGCATGGCGCTCAGAAAAAATCCCTGGGTGGACGCCTAGCGTTTAAAAAAAAACACATGAAGTGTTTTTTGTTGTTACTTTGAAGGTTAAGGATGACTTTCTCTTTGATTGTTGTTGTCCCATGTTTGTCATGAAGGCCTGTCAGTAATAAGAGAAAGAAAGCAGAGTCAAACCTTTGGATTATCATTGTCAAACAACGTCCAATCAAATTGATTTTATAGCCCAAGATCAAAACGAAACGGCGTGTTACAGGCTTGAAAACATCCCTTAACGAATTTAGAGCAGACACCATCTCCATGTTTGAGAGTCTGTTATAGCATCTGGCAAACTTGATGTATTTATGTATACGTGTGACTTTCATTCATCGAACAAACTAAACAATCTTGAATGAAAGGTCAGAAAGAAGAATCTTCTAATATAATCTGCTCGTCTTTCACGAGACATTTATTCACAAGGCACGTAATAAAAAAAGATATAAATACACAAACATGAATAAAACCAGTGGTGCCATTAGTGGGTAGTGTCATAGGTCAGGGGTTCCCAAACTTTTCATCCTGCGACCCCCAAAATAACAATGTAAGAGACTTGGGACCCCCCCCCCCCCCCCCCCCCCATTCCCTGGAAATGGTTAAAGCACACAGCAGCATGCACTGATAGGCCTATCCCGACACTGACATGACAGAGAGCATTAAAGAATACAGCAGCATTAAAATAATTACGTTATATCAGTGTGTCTGTGCTTTTTTATTGACAAAGAGCAAATACAGCCAAATTGTTTACTTACAATAATGGGTAAAATATGCAATTTTAAGTCATTTCAAATTTGTATTTGTTTTTGGAAGGCACCTCCTGACCCCCTCCCAGTGTCTCCTGACCCCCTCCCAGTGTCTCCTGACCCCCCAGGGGGTCCCGACCCCCACTTTAGGAACCACTGTCATAGGCTATAGTCATCCAAGTGGGCAGCCCGGGTTCGAATCCGACCTGTGGCTTCTGTAAAGTAAAGTTTATTTAAAAGCACCTTTCAAGAACAGACGTCACAAAGTGCTTGACAATAAAACAAAAACAGAGAAAATACAAACAGTCACATGAAATCAAGTACAGACAGACAAACACAGTCTGAACAGATGAGTCTTCAACTGCTTTTTAAAAGTGTCCACAGAGGTCAAGGCTCTCAGTTCTGGGGGAAGACAGTTCCAACATTTAGGAGCCACAACCTCAAAGTCACAGTCTCCTTTGGTTCTCTCTCTCTCTCTCTCTCTCTCTCTCTCTCTCTCTCTCTCTACCCCCTGATTTCTGAATAGCTCCACTGTCCTGGCTCTAAAACAACATGAATAAAACCATCCATGAACTAAACAATATGTTTGTACGTTGTTTGTTTTTTGATGCAGTGCCTCCATCTGCTGGATGACTCGGGTATTACAGCTTCAACTTTGTGTCAGTATTTGATTTGATCCTATATGAGTTTGTGTTGCAGGAACAAAGCTGCTCAAATGTCTGTATTGAACTAAAGTAAAGTGTTCATATCTAAGTGTATACGGTTATTTCTGTCTCTTATAACTCCTGCTGCTTAAACTGTTGATTTGAAAGTCATATTTATTTTCTGCCAGCAATTTTAAATCAGCCACATAAAGCAAGGTGTTCAGTTTTACTTCTCCCCATGTAACTCCCACCCCCAGCTGTTTTATCTCCCGGGCTAGGTCATTGATAAAAATAGCAAAGTGCTTGGGGATGAAGCGTCACCCTGCCTCACCCCTGAGGGTGTGGGGAACCTATTCCTTCAGCTTGACCTAGGCAACAGGAGCTTTATTGGCTGATTGTATGGCACTGTCAAATGTTCTTTGAATTCCTGTTTTAAGAAAGAAGGTCTCTGTTAACAGAATCAAAAGCCTTTTGAAAATCAATAAAGGAAGCAAAGGTTGATCTATTTTCCTGAATTCTATTTCTAATCACATGTATGTATGTGATCAGAAGGCCTGCATGCTCTGTCACATTATATATGAATCAGTCTTTCAGCTTTACAAGTTTAGGGGAAACAGGCCTATAGGCCAGTGGTTCTCAACTGGTGGGTCAGGACCTAAAAATGGGTCTTGGAGTCGTTTTTAGTGGGTCGTGAAAGTATGCCTGGAAAACAAAAGTGTCAAAAAGTCTAAAAGGAAACTCTTTAAAAACGTGTTTGAATTGTTGCATCTATCGGCTGAGGTCCAAACTGCATCCTTTTTCATTAAACAATTCTCATTGGTTGAAAAATATCTGAAATTTGGGTCCCGATTTCTTTTTGAGGAGTTGGTGGTGCGGGTCCTGAGGCTATTTGAGAACCACTCGACGCTACTCACTGTCCAAACTTAAATTACTTTAAACTATTTGTATTAGGCCTACAAGCCCCATCACAATGTGTCAGCACTGAAAAAACAAAAAAGGTCTTTCACCTGCTTTTTTAATAATTATTGAGGAAACATTTATGAATTTGCGCTATCAAATAAAGATCGATTGATATAGTTCGTCTACATTTCCCTGTTTGAAATGCACATTTAGGCCCGTAGCTGTTTTATGTTGTCTTTGTTCAAACCAAAAGGATTTAGAGAGTCACACACACAAAGATATCAAGTGTAGGACTATCCTGCTGTTGTCGATTGTTCGGTGGTTTCAATAAAGTTTTCTCATTCAAACGCTATTTGAGGTCAACGGCTGGTTGTTTGAATAACTGCCCCTTTCCTTGTTTCCGTTTGAAACAAAAATCACTTTAAATATGAAACTACGGAATAAAACAAACTAGTACCCTCAAAGAAAGCTGATGTAATGTCACTTTTGATTCACAGTCAAAGATAATCTTTACGATGTGAGTCTAAAGTTACGAAGCGGAAGCTGCCGTTAGATGGAGAGTAAACGTCACAGTCCAACTAGATCCCCTTTATTGTGACTAATCGGGAGTGAATATATCTTAAAACGCGGTGAATCGATTCATCAGCTGTTCGTCCTCTGGTGTTTTCACTTTGTTTTGTAAAATGTTACAAAACAATGCTGAAAAAACAGTTGTGTAAAATTCAGGTTGTGTAAGTTCACGTCAAGTTAGCCGGAATACGTTTGGCTAAGAGCTTCCGGTTTGTGTGAGTGCAACTTTCAAAACAAGAGTACAGGATTTATAAAGAACAGACTAGTTGAAGTCCATCATGCAAAATCTTTTACACATAACTGTGTGTCATTCAGCAGACATTCTTCTAGGCTTTGGATAAAAGCGTCTGCTAAGTGAATTGTAGAATTGTAGGCTTATTTATCTCAAGAGAGGAAGTCTTACATACACATTTAGACTGGTCATAACTCGACTCAAGTTTATTTATAAAGCGCTTTAAAACGGCCACAGCCAACACAGAGTGCTGTACATAAGCAGCCAACACAACACAGGGCATGAAACAATGGATAAAATAAATAAAATAAGCAAAATGCATACAATAAAACAACAGTCAAACACTAAAATGGTCATAAATAACATACATACGTGGGATTTATGTCCTGTCTGTTTTTATTATGGAATACAAATTACTTTAAAAAATCAAGAGAGCAATGCTGAGTAAGAGTTCAGAGATCACATCGTGACAGAGATCACATATGACTGAAAAATGTAACATATTATTTTCTAACTGACCGTTTAAACCCTATTTCTGTGTTACTTTTGTCCTAAAATGATGTCATGATAATCTATTATTAATCGAACACGTAGTACCCACAGCTTATTATCAACCAAGCAATTATCAACCCCTTTTAAAAGCAAGTGGGACAGAGGGAGAAGCAGAAAGAGAGAGACAAACAGGCAACGATAACAACAACAGTTCATACAGTGCTGATAATAATGGTTAAAGTAGGAGTAGAATTAGCAGGAACAGCACAGTAATGACCATAGAATGATCATTATAATGAAACAGTTAAAGTCTTAACATTAGAATACATGATGATGATTAACGGGGAGGACTGATGATATAAATTATAGCAAGCAGTTGGGGTCGAACAGTTTATTATTGTGCGTTCTGTTATTGCTCCATACCATGAATAAAAAAAAGAAGAAGTGGCGAGAAAGTCTCTCTGTGTTTTTTTCTGACAGTTAGGACCGGAGGTACCCTGGCTAAAAACAATGCAGGGCACTTCACACTGTCTGTTTTATTTTGAAGGCTCTAACCGGAAGTGTTCCGTGTCACTCTTTACGCCGGTTCAGTCAGAAATCCTTTCAGCTCAGAGAACTGCAGAGAAGATGGCGGCGTTACGAGTCGTGGTGCTATCGGGGAGCGGCAGGGCTCTCCTCGGCACAACGAAAACTATCAAGACCCAGACGGTGAGTACAGGGATGAATCTTTTATATATCCCCATTGATCATTTGTTTTTTATGGCCACAATGAAGCGGCACTGCGGGGCGTCCTAGCACCAAGCTAATGTTAGCAACAAGCTAATGTTAGCCCTGTCTCAGTGAGTGGGGGGAAGCAAGGTCACTCGTGTTCCCACACATTTTTAGGATGTCTGCAGCTGCTGTAGCGTTACCTCTACTGTTAACTCGTCCTCCCCCTAATGTAGAAAGTATTCCGCTAAATGTACTGCGTTATTAACAAACACTGTAAGATATCTTCATCTTGAGTGCTAAAGCTTTGCAAAGCAAGCTAGCTGGTTAGCTATCTTATGATGTCAACCAGCAGGCAACTGATCAGGTCAACAACATTTACCCTTTTATTGCCTGTGTGGGAATAAGACTCTGTGTGTATGTCATCGTAGTGATGGTAACATTTCCAGTCCTGACGTAAACTATCATTTAGAGTAATTCTCTGGAGAATAACACCGGCTAAAACAACCGAGAGTAACAGCCTGCTAACAGGTTAGCATTTCAAGGACTGTGAGGACTTCCGGTTACGTGTGACGTCATAAGGTTTGATAAACCTGTTTCTGAGGGTATGAGGCTTGTTATAACGGTCTGACACATTATGGATGCTCTACATTAGTTGTTATCAGGATGATATATTAAGGTCACAATATTCATTGACTAGTTGCTTATTAGCATGCTAACTAGTAGCATACTGCCTGTTTATTAGTCATTATTAAGCGCTTATTAGAACCTTATTTTACATGATCAAGGTCTATAGCTAATAGGTCATACACTAAGAGGTGTCCCTCTGCATTACTGCTTATTGATAGTAAGTCAGGAAGTTGTTGAACATTAATTGTGATCTTAATATGCTTTGGTTACGATACAGGCAACAATATTAAGATCCTGATCCAAGCGAGTTCTTGAAAAGTGCCCGATAGAAATGAGTAAAAGAAAGGGAAAGTTTTCCTTTCTGCAGTCACTGACTGTCAGCGAGCTCCTCTAACATTGAAACCGCTGAGACAGATCATAGGATATGTTGTGTGTCACTCGGTTTGCTCGAGTCAAAGACAAGTTAAGGACATATTTTCTCTAACTTTATTACATTTTAGTTTTGTAAACACACGATACAGTTTCAGCTAGTGATGTACTTTTGTTAACGATAATGACCTTGTGGATTACACTTCCAACAAACAAGCCTAACCTTTATTAATGCCAGTGAGCAGTGGGCACCCTTCCTAAACTTATCTTTAACACTAAGGTTGGTGTGTGTGTGTTGATGTGTGCACTCTGAAGCAGGGAAGATGTCATGTGACACCAAACGACTGGTTACAGAAGCACCAGTGACGGACAGTTTCATAAGAACAATCACAGTAAAGAGAGGACATTGAGATCAAATTTAATCCACCAGGTTTGGGTGTAAAATCACTAAATCACTCAAAAATCCTGCTTCCTGTTTTTATGTTCATCAGGTCTAAATTTAGTCTTTTTAAAATCGTTGACTCTTATGTATCTTCAAGCAGAAATGTTTTCAATCCCATTTACAAACCCTGAAAAAAGACTGTTGACTTTTTCAACTTCACCTACTACCACTAACATACTCTGTTCCTCCTTCACTTCAGAGATGACTTCTTTGTTTTGTTTCCTTGGTGTTTTTTGTTAAGCGTCTTTGAGTATTCAGAAAGGACTTTACAGGTCCAATATTTAGTTCTGTTTTGTCCCACCTACAGGATGAAATACAAAGCTTCATTGATTTTTAAATGTGTTTAAAACAGGATTACAAAAAAAAAACAAGTCTTACATCTGGGGTTGATGTACAACATGATGACATTATGAGCCCTAACCTCAGTCTTATAACTCGTGAATGTTGAGTGATCAGGGGTCTCTACTGGTCACCTTCACATTGATGTCCAGTAACTCACTGGTACCTCGTGATCTCTCTCCTCTTTAGGCCAACATGTCGATTGCCAGCCTGTCGAGGAGTAAGAAAGTCGCCCTGTCGACTCTGGGTGTGGTCACAGCCGGTGGGGCGGGGCTCGCTCTGATGCTGCACCAGTCTGTCAAAGCCTCAGACCTGGAGCTCCACCCCCCTAACTACCCATGGAGCCACGCGGGACCTCTGTCGTCGCTGGATCACGCAAGGTGTGATGGACAGACACGCATTATCCGGAGTCGTCATTTATCAAACACTATCTCTCTGACAAAAGTTACATACAGTAAAAGTTTTGCAACCTTAAAGGATTTTTGTGTGAATCACAAAAGCTTCTGATACTCGTTTAAAAATGAACGTCTGTCTTTTGTCTTAGAGTTCGGCGTCCGACACCTTTCACTTTACAATTCGTAGAGTTTAAACACATATTCACACTAAATGAAAACCCCTAACTCTTTGTTTTCCCCTCTGTCCCTGCAGTATTCGCCGTGGGTACCAGGTGTATAAGCAGGTGTGTTCAGCCTGCCACAGTATGGAGTACCTCGCCTTCAGGAACTTGGTGGGAGTGTCGCACACAGAGGCGGAGGTCAAGACCATCGCCGAGGAGGTGGGTCTTTGTGTGTGGGTCTAGAAGGTATTACTGAGTCCTGCCAGTAGATGGTGCCACCCAGCTGTGTCTACTGTTATTCTCAGACGATCTTATAAAGTGGTGTTGTGTGTTGTGTACAGGTTGAGGTGGTGGACGGTCCTGATGAGAGTGGAGAGATGTTCACCCGGCCAGGAAAGCTCTCGGATTACTTCCCTAAGCCCTACCCGAACCCTGAGGCGGCCAGGGTCGCCAACAACGGAGCCCTGCCTCCTGACCTCAGCTACATCGTCAATGCCAGGTAACAGAAAAAAACAAAACTATACGGTTAAAGCTGACAACAGTTCTTCAGAAATCTTCTTTTGTTTTTCTCTCTCTCTTTGTTTGCATTTTTTCTCATCGTTTAACACCACAAACGGGGTGTCAACTTTTTATGAGATTTATGAGTTTGAACCGGCCCTCTCTGGAAGCTAAGCTGACATTCTTTATTAGATTTCCCTATTATGAGCCAGGGAGGGCAGTGCTGCACCGCAGTGATCTAACGGGGAAACAAAGGCTAGACAGGACGAGACAAGACGAGCAGGGGAGGGAACAGGCAGGCACTGCTATCAGGATTGAAGAGTGCTGAGTTATTTCCAACCACCAGCTCCACATCTAAAAAGAAACAGGACAAAATCTTTGGTGTTGACTTGTTGTGTCTCCACTCAGGCATGGAGGAGAAGACTACGTGTTCAGCCTGCTGACAGGATACTGCGAACCTCCAGCAGGAGTGGCGGTGAGAGAGGGTCTGTACTACAACCCATACTTCCCAGGACAGGCCATCGGCATGGCTCCACCCATCTACAACGAGGTGCTGGAGTATGATGATGGTGAGTGAATGTGTACTGTTTATATTATATGTACCAAATCTGCGTGTGTTTGATATACTGCTGCAGGCCTCGGAGGTAGCAAGAGAGGCGCTTCAGATGAGAGACCGTATCAGCAGAGCCAGTGGGCGGGCACAGCGGTGTGTGTGTGTGTGTGCATGTCTGACTGTGTGTCTATGTGGAGCTCCCGCTGTGCCACGCTTCCTCAACGCAGAGATGCAATGTGAATTCACAGACTGGGACACCGACATTACAGTGTCGACGAACAGAGAGTGTCCACATTAAGCAGATTTAAAAAATCCGTTTTGTGGATCTTTTTCAACCTCAGTCTGCAGAGAGTATAAGCCATACACATCAGTATTTCTTTGTAATGTCTGGACATTTAACACAGCTGTGTTCACCTCACAGGAAGCTTTTTGTTAGATAAAAAGAGATGAAGCTGTTTTTCATTGAGTGCAGATAAGGCAAGTTTATGTACAGAGCACTTTTCAGCAACACGGTCGTTTAAAGAGCTTCACACAGAGCGCCAGAAGCACCGTGACAAAGAGATGTTTGAAGGAGGCATCACTAAAACAACCATTAACAACCGATGAGAAGATTAAATATGAAATCTGTTTCAAACAAAGATCCAAAAGGTTAAAGACAGAAATCTAAGTGGTTCTCAACCGGTCTAGTTTAAGGACCCACCACCAACTCCCGTATGAGCCGCCAACACCCACATTTCAGCCATCAGATTTATTGTCAACGATTGTCAAAGGTAAAATGACTTCTCACACCTACACAGTCACACACTGATGGAAGAGGCTGCTGTGTAAAGTGACCGTCAGTATTAACTCATCCATTCAGTTGGAGCTGGAGATCGAACCCCCGGCCTTTAAGTACAGAGAGCATCGACTCTACCACCTGAGCCACAGCCTCGTGCAGTTTGGACCTCAGACACGGAACAAAACAAAGATGTTAAAAAAGCGCTTCATGCATTCGTTTGACGTAACTTTACTCTCCAGGATCACCGCTGCCCCCCTCTGAGAACAGCTCTTTTGCATCCCGACCAACGAGTTGAGAACCACTGGGCCACAGCTTCTATCACAAACAGTCCATCATTTCGTCCATTACAGCTTACAGTGTGTGTCTCCTCCTCGTCTTCTTTCTAATACGTCAGTGACATCTCGTGTTGTGGCCATCCTGTGATGGATGTAACTTCTGGACTTTAGTTTGAAATCTGTTGATTAGTTTGCTTCAGCGTTCTCTGAAGTTTCCAGGTTTTTCACATTTTAGATTAGAGAATAAAGACTTATGATTCCAGGTGTCTTATGTATGAACGCATTTTTATCACGTCACAAAAAGGTCATGAAGGCTGCAGTAAAATAAACCATTGTGCTGATTGATTGTTTCTTTTTTTCATAGGAACTCCGGCCACCATGAGCCAGGTTGCTAAAGACGTGTGTACTTTCTTGAGGTGGGCCGCAGAGCCAGAGCACGACCAGCGTAAACGCATGGGACTGAAGGTACGACACAAACACACTGTATTACTACACCTGAGGTTAGGTACCGTATCCTAACACATTACTTTTACATGCTCTCATTCTGATTTAACAAAAGAAAGTCTCCAGATGTTTGAAGGAGATTTATTCTGCTGATCCATATTTAAATACTTACATATAATGTTACGTTGGAACGTTTTAAACACGTTGTTATCCTCGGACGTGGTGTCCTGCCGCTCTAAATGAAATGATCTGAGAACTTGCGAGTCTTGGCCAGAACCCGACATCAGGTTCTTTTGACGTATCAGAGCAAATTTGTAGGACACGCCCACCTGGACGCTCTTTCAACTACCGTTGAAGCGTTTCAGGCAGAGGTTGAAATGAGGGATTTTACTGACGCCAGTATCAGATAATTAAGGAGGTTTTTGAGCTACACAGACGGTTGAAAAATAGTAAACAGAAAGTAAGTCTTTCCGTTGTCGTTTTCTCTCCAGCTGCTGATGGGCTCGGCCATCCTCGTCCCTCTGATCTACTACATGAAGAGACATCGGTGGTCCGTGCTGAAGAGCAGGAAGATCGCCTACAAGCCTCCCAAGTAAACGGAAACAAACGCACCCCTACCTGGGCCTAAATACTACCAGAGAGGTCTGCGTTCAACGACCCCACAACGCTCACCTCACAGAGAACAAGCAGACAGAACAACCGACACACACACACACACACACACACACGCCTTTCCAAGATGGGGTAGAGTAATAAGAGTGTGACGTTTATTCCTACAGAGAAATGCCTTCATTTTAGTTGTTGGCGTGGTGGAGCGAATCATGTGACAAGTTGGCGTCAGAGAGTTGTGGCGTCCTTGAACGCACCCTTCACAAAGTTTGTTTTATCTGCTGTCCACGTCCTGACATCTGGTATCAGAAACTTTGTCTCAACGAACAGAAAAAGTTTGATTGGTTACCCATCTTTGTAAAATACTCGATAACCACGGGAGCGTTGGGAAAAGGTTGCCCTCTACGTTGAAGTAAATCCTCTTTGTCTTTTCCACGGAGTCACTCGGTGGATGGAACGCAGCCTCTGAACGTCTGTTTTACTGTACAAAATAAATTATCTTAAAAGAAACTGTCCTGTGTGGGGTTTGTTTTGTTCTCATGAGAAGATGTTTCACTCATACACACCGTGAACCTGTTTCTGTCTGACCTCTCCACCTGTCATGTAAATATGAAAAAAACCAGTGAATGGTCGACTCTTTTTGGGGTGGGGGGTTACTTTCCTTTTATTAATTTATTCAGATTAAACTAAGAATAAAAGAAAGAGGGCAATAGAAAAAGAAGGGGTAACTTGGCCTAGTGCTGTTAAGACCACACTAACCGAGACCGAAACAAGACCAAGACACCAAGACCTTAAATATTACCCGAAAAATCATTATCTAGTGTGCAGCGGGCGTGTCCCTCACTTAGACCGTAACACCGGGACGGTTGCGGCCGTAACCGGGGGATAAAATCAAAAAAATGAATGAATGAAAGTTCTTCGTTCTTTTAGAAAGAGGCGTTTCTTCTTATCACTGTGATGATGTGGAGAACTAGCCGATCAGTGGTGGTCTTGATTTAAAATCAGAAGTCCGCCCAGTCTGAGACCGAGACCAGACCCAGTAAAAATGCTTTTAATTCCGAGACGAGACCTTCAAGAAGTATCGAGACCAAGACCTATTTTGAGTATTATAAAACTGACTTGGCCGATACATTAGTGAGAAATAAAACTAATTGGGATTTTCCTAAAACGGTAGGTTACATACTGTCCGGTCTGTAGGCCATTTCTTCCAGACCTTGATTTATTTATTTACCCTCAAAGGTGAACCTTGAGGAGAAGGTCCATCTCTCCATGTCGTTTATCTCGTTGACAATTGCAATCCAAGCGTCCTTCGATAGCAGGTTTACCTGCAGCCTCTTCCATGGGATGGCCTTTGGCTTGCAACCAGAAGGACCTTATAGAGATAGTTATCGTGGGACACCAGTATGTCGGGGATTTTGCCCGGGTATAGTATAACAAAAGAGCAGTCCACTTTTATTCTAAAACAAATAGTACTTATTCTTTTCTTCTGCAATTTATTCCCAAAATGGCCGAATTAAATGTGCACTGTGTAGTTTTGGTAGAGAAGTGTAAAGATTCTGTGGTTTATGTTCATAACTCTTTACACAAACTGTCCTCAGAGGAACATCTGGTCCCTGTAACTGTTTGAAGATAAAATGCTACGTGAGAAGTTCTGGTGGGGGGGGGGGGGAGGGCGCAGCGGTGACACACTAACTCTCCTGGTAGCTTTTAAGCTCTAAATTAAGCTCCAAGTGTTCAGGGACCCTTTTTTCCTTTGAATAAAGTTTGTGTATTTAGTTCAGAAAATAAAGCAAAGAATTGTTTAACTTCTCCAACTTTCCAAATTCACTACATAGTGCACCTTTAAAGAGCAATCCCAGAATACACGAAAGTGGTCTGCTATGAATTCACCACATTACCTCCAACTGACCCTGAGAACCCTGCCGTAAAAACGTCCACTTTGGTGTTACAAAGAAATATATTTTGTTCTTCCAGCAAAATTCTCGTCAGGTCCTTGAGGAGGCTGTTTTACCCTGATTTTAAAACATATCATTCCTGGCAGGACTCCCTCTCCCATTTCTGTGTGACCTGAGCAGTAGAGTGGTTTTGGGTGTTTTGTGGTCCCTCATACACTCACCGGTACTTTATTAGGTACAGCTGACTGCTGGTTAATGCAAATATCTAATCAGTCAATCACATGGCAGCAACTCAATGCACATAGGCATGTAGACATGGTCAAGACGATCTTCTGAAGTTCAAACCGAGCATCAGAAAAAAATCAGAATGGGGAAGAAAGGTGATTTAATTGACTTTGAACGTGGCGTGGTTGTTGGTGGCAGACGGGCTGGACTGAGCATTTTAGCAACTGCTAATCTACTCGCATTGCAATAGTCCAAATGTGACTATGATGGTAATGAAAGATGTATTTTGGTATCCGTACAGATCTAAGCCAATTGCAAAACAAATCCCGTCCTCGCTGCAGCTTGAACAACCAGAGAAGAGGACGATAACGATCTCATGTTAGTCACAGAAAGTGAAGAAGTCTGTTTCCCTGAGTCGCTCTTTAGGTTGACTTTGAATGAACTTCCTTTGTGCCTGTAGCATCACATCGTTACACGCATCCTAACCTTTCATTCGGGGGTTAAATAAACAAGTGTGCTGTTGGTTTAAAGCGGCTTCAGGCCTTCATTAGGAGATCATCTTATTGTGAAAAGCTTTTTCCTCCCCGCTGCTTCACCTGCATTCACACGCCACGAGCTTCATCTGCATCACAACACACACAGATTAGCCTAATAGCATTAGTGGATCTCCCCGGATCATTACGATTGCAATTATTTCTATTATTGTTATTATTATGAGTGTTATTATTAGATTAAAGTCAGTCACAGACTTGCGGCTAGAGGACGCATTTTGAGGGGGAAAACTGAACTGATTTTCTCCTTTGGTAACTCAGAAGAAAAGGGCTCAGTTATTCTTTGTTTGTGAGTCACTCTGGTGACCCCTTTTTCAAAACGCTCCTCATGCTAATCTCAGCAGTGCACTCTGCAGCACATCATGAGGGAAAACCCTGCAGACACACTCGCCTTCACACACAAGATGTTTGTGTCCCCTGCAAAGTTTGCAAATACTTCTGTTTTGCAGAGTTGATGCGAAACTAAATAAAGTCTACATTTGAATACGGTTTTCCTCAAGTTACACCCCGACACTCAGAGCGGAGATTATCTGTTGTATGGAACCTCGGGGAGTCTCATTCTCATGGAAAAATCATTTCTTCCTTCTAATTGGTGGCCAGTGTAAATCCTCCACTCCCATTTAAACCAGCAGGCAGCAGTTTGTCTTCATGCTGCTTCACATGTTCCTCACACTTCAACATCCACTCACCTTCTCAGGTCCACACTAAGACCGGGCTTTTGACTTGAGGAAAATGTTTATTTTGTTTTAAAGCCTGAACATCTTTGAGTTGTTTTCAGGTGTTTTGTCAGCACGCTTGGAGCTTTTACGTCACTAGTATAGTTTATTAGTCACATCATGGCGGCCTTGCAGGCTCCTGTTAAAGCAGAAAACAGGCCGGCGTTTTCCATCGACAGGATTCTGGGACTGGAGCTGGAAAGACCTGAAAACTGCCTGAAACTCCATCGACCCTGGACAGGTGAGGAGCAAACACGGGGAGATAAAGAGAGAAGGTGGATGTAGAAATAGAAATCACAAGAACAATTCTTTGTGATCTTGTTTTTACAGTAATTTAAACGACAATCCACTTTAATGTTTCGTGTCCCTTCAGAATAAAAGCGACGTCATTGAAAATAAGAGAGACATTCGATAAAATGAGAATCACAGCTGAGTTCAGAGGAATAAGGTGAAGGTTTTGTATTTGTGTAAAAATAAGAGGATTAATTAAGAGGATGGGTCATGATTCATGGAGAGGGAGTGGGATTAAATATGTTTATACTTCTTCCCACTCTTTATCCGACGTGTAATTAAAGTGTCTCGTGTGCTGACATTTCTTTTACATGATGTCTCTCATGGTTTGTACATCTGAATGTCTTTGCATCTGACTCGTCCAACGTGAGAGTGATGTCCATGCCAAATGATGTCCGTCCGTCCGTCCGTCCGTCCGTCCGTCCGTCCGTCTGTGAAATATTTACCCAACTCTTCCTTAAATGATTACTTAGATTTAAACCCATTGAATTATGATTCTGTTCAGTGTTTCCCATATTTTTCCGTTCTTTCATTCAAAGGTTTGTTTTTGTTGACAAACAATAAAAAGCACGATCTTCTTCAGCAGCTACGTGGAGTTAGTATTTCTCCTGACGTGAGAAAAGTAACGACCTTTACAGAATATGCTCTCTATATATATCTGTTTCAGTAAAAAAGTAAATGCGAAACAAACGTAACTGAATCCAAGTGTTTCATGAATCTATCAGCTGTGATTGTAGAGACAGGACAGTGGGTAGAGTCAGTAGTCAGAGAGAGCCATGCAGGAAAGGAGCCACAGGTCGGATTCAAACCTGCACCGTCCGCTTGGAGAACCACAGCCTCTGTATATGGGGTGCGCACTAACCACTAGGCTACTGGTGCCCCTAAGGGACATTCTAAAGATGTTTAAATGTTTGATCTGCTCTTCTTATTTTGTCCTCGTGAATCCAGAGATCACAGCAGAGAAGGAAAACAGAGGACACAGTTTGAGCTTGAAACAACAACAACAACAACAACAACAACAACAACAACAACATCCTCCTAAGCAGACGAGCTCCAACAGACCTACGTCAAACTGGTACATCGGACGCAGGCCACGCACGGCCTTCACCAACTGCCAGGTAATCAAACAAGTGATCATAAGTCAGTCAGTCAGTCGAGAGTGAAAATAATACTGTGATGTTCGTCTTTTAAAGGAGCTATATGTACCTCTCACCCCTAGTGTTTAAAGTGGGTACTGCAGTCCAAATTTAAAATGTAAGAGAGAGCTATCTCCCCCCCCTCCTCTCTAGAGTGGATGCTCACGCAGGTCACCATGTGGTGGACACTGAAGCTTCAGTGTTTAGCCAGCTCTGCATCGGTCTGTAAACCTTTCTGCGTTCTAACCTCTCTCCATTTTTCAAAAGCATCTCCAATATTGATCCTAGTTTGAGCACGTTTCTGCTCGTGGAGCTTATTAGAAACATGCAGAGGCTTTTTAGGTCGGGTACAATCACTTCTATCTGAACCAGTTCTCTTGCCCGCTTCCATCGCTGCAACACCTGTTGGTTTGACCTGATAACTGCTCTCATATCTGGCAAACCGAGGGGCGTCCAAAACGGCCGTGTGGGGGTGCCTTAAAACCGCCTACCTTCTCTGGTCCAAACAAATCCAGACCATTCAGGACCAGAATCTAAAGTTAGAAGGAGGACATACTGGCTGCTGCATTGTTGTCAGAGAAGCCAGCACTTCAACATAGCATGTTTCCTTAATGTCTGATCATAGAGTAAGCTCACTTTATCATTTCACTCACTACACATCTCACTGATTGCTCCTTTAATCTATATTTGTCCGTGTTTGTCCTGTAGGTGAAAGTACTGGAGTCGGTGTTTCAGATTAACTGTTATCCAGGGATTCAGCTAAGGGAGCAGCTGGCGGAGAGTCTGGACTTGGACGAGGACAGAATACAGGTTCAGACAACCCGCCTATAATCTGAAATATTATTCTGAAATCAACAAGCTCTGACTCGCACACAGAAAGCACTCGTTAAAAATTGGGAAAAACCTGTCCATAAGTTGGAGGTGGTATTGATCTCTGATTTTAGCTCTACTCCTGCTCTTTCTGACCCTTTCTCCCCTCTCTCTCTCTCTCTCTCTCTCTCTCTCTCTCTCTCTCTCTCTCTCGCTCGCTTTCTTTATCTTAGATTTGGTTTCAGAACCGGCGGGCGAAGCTGAGGCGTTCCCTCAGAGAGTCTCGTCTGCAGCTGGTTCAGACTGCTGTGGCTGACCTGCAAGCTGGACACGACATCACAGGCCAACTGAAAAAGGATGAGCCAGCTGAACACGACCTGGCCTCTCGTCTTCAGCTCGTGGTGGAGGAAGAGAGGGAGAGATGAAGACTTCTTCTGATGGACTGTTTACTTGTAAATGCAGCCCTGCAAGGCGTCCTTGAGGATAATTGCAAACTGTAAAGCTCTGACTCACCATTGTGAGTTGTACTCTCGTCATCTTAGAAAAGCTGTTCTTACAGCATAAATAAACATGTTTACAGCCTGGTACAAAAACAAATAGGTCTGATTAGTTATTGTCATCACAGTCACACACTGTAAGGGGGGTGAATTTTTTTATAACGGCTCCATTTTGATTTTATGAACCATACGTGTTATCCATAGTTAGGGCGCGGTGTAACGGTTTGTCAGGAGGCTTAAAACCCGCCTCAGCTCCAGCTCTCAGCCTGTCGTTAGGTTGAATGAAAGTTAGGCTGAGACAGCATTTCCAGCATGGCGGCTGCTGACGATGAGCCTCCAGAGCCCTCTGCAGGAACAGACGGCTGACGTCACTCACTCTTCATCCATTAATATTTACAGTGTATGGGCTTAACAAGTTGCCCCCAGATGTCCTTCTCCCCAGCAATGTTTTCCAGCTCGTCCTCTGGGATCCTGCGGCGTTCCAGACAGAAACTGTGAAAAGGGCTTTTGGGTATTGTGCAGTCTCAGGCTTCAATTTGTTGCAGAAGGACTTGAAACTTAAGGAGCTGGTGTCCTTTAATGTTTTTAAATCTAAAACGAAGACTTGGAAGCAGATTCTACTGGATGTTGATGTTTGTAGTTTGACTGCTTGAACGACGGACTCCCAGAAAGTTATTTCTTTGACTCATAGATGGTTCTCTTTTAAAGCAAATTTTTGTGTTTTGTAACTTGTACTTTGTCTCTCTCTCAAAGTGTCTGTAACTTTGTGTTTTTGCTGCTGGCTGTCTCGGCCTCCTTTGAAAAAGAAGTTCTGAATCTTAATGGGACTGACCTGGTTAAATAAAGGTGAAATAACATAAATTAATCAATTTACCCGTTCCTACGAGCTTCTTAATCTTTTTTTGCTGGCCAACAAACCTAACCAGCCCACCTTTGCAGATTCCTCATTGGCTGATATATATTTGAGGATGTATTTGATTGATGGCTGCATGTGAAGGCCTGCTGCTTGGTCACATCTCGCTGTTGCACTCCCACAGTCACAACACACCCCGACATGCACAGGGGTGCTTCGGGCCCTTCATCTACGCTTGCCGTTTTAATTTTTTTTGTTTTCCTTGGAGCAGAGGATGGATGTGTGGTCTGAGGCTCCCTGCTGGCACAGCTGCAGAGCATCTGACCTAATTAGAAGCAGCCTATCAGTTCACCTGTGTCTCCTGCAAGCTGCCAGTTTCTCACAGCTTCACCATTGGTACAATGGCTAATTTTCCCCGGTGTGGGAAGTGTTTGTTGCATGATCTTGCATGATCAGTGTTTTGTCATCAGATTCAGAAAATGTTTCTCTCCTGGCCTAACCACGCTGTCCAGCTGACAGCTAAATCTACCCCTGTTATCAGTTAATACCTCTTTTATCACCTGCCTTGTCTGGGTTTCACTCCTGTGTACCAACTTTAACCAGCAATTAGCAGATCCATGACATTGTGGCCGCTAATAGCTACAAAAATACAAATAAAGTTTGATTGATTTTACACCAAAGAACGCTCAAAAAATGAATCTAATAATTAATTTGCCACGACCCTTGAGGTTCAGGTTCTTCTTACGATGCTCTGAGCTCGTGACCTTCTAAAGAGGAACCTGTTAATGTCAAATAATTTTGTTTTTTCCAACATACAACACATCATGACCCTTTCTGTGATTGTTCAAGAGGTTCATCTTATTATAATTATTGGTTTATAGAACCACATTTATTGAAACAAATCCAATTCTCTTGTCTTAACCTGTTTGTAATGAAGCGAGTGCAGACTGTGAGAAAGGGTCGCTGTTGACGCCTTCAGCTTCTAAACCACAGCGCCAAAAATCTGCCATCACTACCAAAGAAGCATTCCATGTTAGGGTGTGCTTTAAGACCACAAATAAGTTACACCACCGCTCATTCTAATAATACAGGTCAGATGAAAGAGGGCGTTTAGGCAGTTTCCTTAGAATTAGGTTTAAGGTTTTCGCCTAAGGATGCCGGGCCTCCTTTTGATTTCGTTATAAGTTGTACATTTGCACCTCTTCAATACAAAAGATAGGAGCTTAGATTGGGTTAGGGGAAATGCAACCCTGAACGCATCACACACCACCCAGGAGTTGGCAGCAGAGGGAGTAGACAGATGACCTCCCAGGTCATTTCCTTTTTAAGTTATCTGACGACACGGCCATCCTCAGCCTGTTGTACAAGGACCTCATCGTATTTCATTGAGGTACAGACTTTTGTTCAGTGGTGTGATGCTAACTACCTTGTTGTAAATGTAATTAAAACAGAGGAGATGGTGCTGGATCCTCGTTCTGTGGGAGATCATACCCCTGTTTTCATACATGACAAAAGAATAAACCAGGTCAGCTCCTACAGGTATCTTGGTGTACACCTAGATAACCTGTTTAGCTGGAAAACTCATGTGGATAATTTGTGTTCTCGTTTGCAGCAGAGACTGTACTTCTTGCGTAGACTCAGGGTGTTTGGTGTTGACCATAAAATCATGTTTTTGTTTCATCAGGCAGTGTTGGAGAGTATCCTTAGATACGGGATGTCAGCGTGGTACCTCTCTGTTCAGTTAAAATCTAAGCTTGCTCGTCTGGTGCTGACTGCCATGAAGGTGATGGGGAGGACTAAAAACTTCTCCCTACAGCCAGTATATGAGCAGACTGATCTCAGACTGGCACAGAGAGTCTGACCCGTCTCACATCCTCCACTCTGAGTACGAGCTTCTACCTTCCGGCAGACGATACAGAGTCCCCGGATGTAAACTGAACCGCTTTAAAAACTCTTTTGTTCCCACGTCAATCAAATTCCTAAATAATGTTTGGTAAGGCTGTGTGGGTTGTGCTTTAGCATCATGGTGTCCCTGTATGCTTTTTATCTTCTCTTACCATTGTTATTTTGAGATCTTGTGCAATATATGTTGTGTTGTTCTGTATTGGTTGTGCCTTTTTGTTTGCGTGGATGGTTTCTCTACTGTTCTTGTTTATTGATTTGAGTGGAAGCAGCTGGATGTTTGGCAGCACTTTGAGTCTAAGGCGCTTGTTTAGCGCTTTTCTAGTCTTCTGACTACTCAAAGCGCTTTTACACTGCAGGTCACACCTACACATTCACACTGATGGTAGAGGTTGATATGCAAAGTGACCATCAGAAGTAACCAATCCCATTCATACACATTAACGCACATGAATCATTAGGAAAATGTTACCTCAGTTACCTCAGTTATAAATCAACTGAGAACTAGGCCCATTTTTTGGTAGACTAGCTAGGTAGGAATCTCCCCCTGCTTACTTTCAGCACATCAATAACACTCTTCACCACAACAGAAAACAATGGGACTCTTTATTGCAACATGAAAGGCTTAAGGCGACTGACACACTCATACCCAACTGAACTTTAATATCCTTATAGTCTTAGTTTGTTCCCTTACCAAACTTGAGCGGTATTTCTGTTTTGATGGGTGTGGTTAGCAAGTATTGACTTACCAACAGGATCTGACCTCTAAAAGCTGATAAGGTTAAACCTCCAGGGGATCTGGCAGACTGCTCTGGTATGTTTAGTTTGTTTTATAATGTAAGTGAAGATGTGGCATTGGCAAATCCTGACATGAACGTGGGAATTTACAACATATCATCATGCCAAACAGAAGAATTCAAGTGTGAGAAACTGAGTCCTGGCACCAATGAGCTGATTATTTGTTGGCAAAAGCAAGCTCACAGAATTTATTTATTCTTTGCATGACTATAAGCTGCAGTAATGAGTTTTATCTATAATCAAAAACCTGGGGTCCGGAGGCCCTTGGGAAGGCTCCAAAGATCTGCAAGGTTTTCCCTGCTCTGAGGTTGTCAAAAAATTGCTTGGAGCAATGAATTATTATAAAAACTGTAAGGATAGTAAATACTATTACTGCATATTAAACATATTTCACTGTATGGACCTCGTGTGGTACGTTTGGGATGCGTAGAAAACACATTTCCTTTCTGTTGTGATAGGAGTTAATATGCTAAGCCACTAGGCGGTGCCAAGATAATGTTTGACCTGTGAGCTACATATGATGTGTGTAGAAGAAGACCACGACGCTGGCTGTATGTGTTGCTTACCTGCTGCACGTACACATTAAAAGTTAATGTTCAACATACCCACGTATTTTTTATGTTTTAAAAAAACACATTTCCTTTCTTCACATTAGATTGTGATTCTGTCAGTTTACAGTCACTCTGGAGATTTACTTGTAAATTATTTACAGCGCTGCCGTCCTGCTTACATGAGCACCGCGTCTACCTTTATGAGGAGATGCACTGATCGTATCTGATCAGCTGAGACCTCTGCAGGTGTCTAATAAAAGAATAAGTGCTACTCGCTCGCTGTTTGCCCATAACAACTGTGTTCCACGCATCATCGCGACACGTGAACGGTTTCTGAACAAGATGGCAGTGTTGGCCTTTTACTCCAAACTATCAACAACTAAGCAGTAGGGTCCTACATGCTTGAGGTGCTCCAAGTCCTGGACTGGAGTACTAAACAATTCTGGCTGCACAACAAGTATCTGATTATTTGGAAAATTGACTTTCAGGCATCTTGTCTTCCCACACTAAAACTCTCCTGTCAACGGTCAAAACCCGAAGCCGGTCTAAGAAACTAGCAGCATCGGAGACGACACACCGGAGACAGCACAGCAGAAGAGAGTCACATGTTTGTACTGACGTGAGTACTATGTGCATACCCTTTTCGGTTTGTAAAATATATTTTGCAGCAGGTGAAATATTTAGACAGTTGTCCTTCATGGCCACCGTAGCTTCAAGATCAGATCAATGTAGTCTGGACTTGGACGAGGACAGAATACAGGTTCAGACAACCCGCCTATAATCTGAAATATTATTCTGAAATCAACAAGCTCTGACTCTCACAGAAAGCACAATTGGGAAAAACCTGTCCATGAGTTGGAGGTGGTATTGATCTCTGATTTTAGCTCTACTCCTGCTCTTTCTGACCGTTTCTCCCCTCTCTCTCTCTCTCTCTCTCTGTCTTTCTCTATCTGTCGCTCTCCCTCTTTGCTTTCTTTATCTTAGATTTGGTTTCAGAACCGGCGGGCGAAGCTGAGGCGTTCCCTCAGAGAGTCTCGTCTGCAGCTGGTTCAGACTGCTGTGGCTGACCTGCAAGCTGGACACGACATCACAGGCCAACTGAAAAAGGATGAGCCAGCTGAACACGACCTGGCCTCTCGTCTTCAGCTCGTGGTGGAGAAAGAGAGGGAGAGATGAAGACTTCTTCTGATGGACTGTTTACTTGTAAATGCAGCCCTGCAAGGCGTCCTTGAGGATAATTGCAAACTGTAAAGCTCTGACTCACCATTGTGAGTTGTACTCTCGTCATCTTAGAAAAGCTGTTCTTACAGCATAAATAAACATGTTTACAGCCTGGTACAAAAACAAATAGGTCTGATTAGTTATTGTCATCACAGTCACACACTGTAAGGGGGGTGAATTTTTTTATAACGGCTCCATTTTGATTTTATGAACCATACGTGTTATCCATAGTTAGGGCGCGGTGTAACGTTTTGTCAGGAGGCTTAAAACCCGCCTCAGCTCCAGCTCTCAGCCTGTCGTTAGGTTGACTGAAAGTTAGGCTGAGACAGCATTTCCAGCATGGCGGCTGCTGCCGATGAGCCTCCAGAGCCCTCTGCAGGAACAGACGGCTGACGTCACTCACTCTTCATCCATTAATATTTACAGTGTATGGGCTTAACAAGTTGCCCCCAGATGTCCTTCTTTAACACTATTCAAGCAGAACTATTGGCTGTGAAGCTGTGTAGTATGGGAGTTAACCACACCCTCATCAGGTGGATTCATAACTTCCTTTCTGAAAGGCAACAGTTTGTTACCATTCATGGGAAAAACTCTTCAGTAATTAGCACTCACACTGGAGTACCACAAGGGTGTGTCCTCTTACCTTTGTTGTTCACTTTATATACCAATGACTGAACAGGTCATCAGAATGCCCAGGATGAGGACTAAAAGAGGCCTTACATCCTTTTTACCACGCAGCATTCAGCTGCTTAAGAAGCTTTGATTATACAGCATGTACTTGGCACTCTGCACTTTATTTAAATTGCTGCTGAAATCCCTCTTTTTAATCATGTGATGCTTTAGTGTGTTTTTATGTGTTTTTATGTGCTGTCTTATAAATGTTTGTTTGTATAGTGTTTTAGGCTCTCGGTGCAAGACAAATTCCCCTAGGGGCAATAAAGGTTTCATTCTTCTCCCCAGCAATGTTTTCCAGCTCGTCCTCTGGGATCCTGCGGCGTTCCAGACAGAAACTGTGAAAAGGGCTTTTGGGTATTGTGCACTCTCAGGCTTCAATTTGTTGCAGAAGGACTTAAAACTTAAGGAGCTGGTGTCCTTTAATGTTTTTAAATCTAAAACGAAGACTTGGAAGCAGATTCTACTGGATGTTGATGTTTGTAGTTTGACTGCTTGAACGACGGACTCCCAGAAAGTTATTTCTTTGACTCATAGATGGTTCTCTTTTAAAGCAAAATTTTGTGTTTTGTAAATTGTAGTTTGTCTCTCTCTCAAAGTGTCTGTAACTTTGTGTTTTTGCTGCTGGCTGTCTCGGCCAGGTCTCCTTTGAAAAAGAAGTTCTGAATCTCAATGGGACTGACCTGGTTAAATAAAGGTGAAATAACATCAATTAATCAATTTCCGTTCCTACGAGCTTCTAAATCTTTTTTGCTGGCCAACAAGCCTAACCAGCCCACCTTTGCAGGTTCCTCATTGGCTGATATTTGTGGATGTATTTGACTGATGGCTGCATGGTGGTGCAGAAGTTAGCGCTGTTGCCTCACAGCGAGGACGTTCCTGGTTCGAATCCCCATTGGACATGCCTCTCTTTGTGGACGCGAGGGTTCTCTCCGGGCACTCCAGCTTCCTCCCACAGTCCAAAGACATGCTTGTTAGGTTAACTGGTGACTCTAAATTGTCCGTAGGTGTGAATGTGAGTGTGTCTGGTTGTCTGTCTATATATGTTAGCCCTGTGATTGACAGGCGAACAGTCCAGGGTGTAACCCAGCCTCTCGCCCAATGACAGCTGGGTTGGCTCCAGCCCCCCGCGACCCGAACGGGACAAGCGGTATAGATAATGGATGGATGGATGGTATTTGATTGGGTATCTTTCTGTATTTTTTTAATCTTTTTAAATGTGTTTATCTTTTTATAATACAAAACTTCACATTGCATGTAAACAATTTAACAACTTAACATTTGAAAGGCGTGTTACCCAAACCGGCCGCACCTGTCCGCATTTGATTTTTTTTCATCCTCGTTTGTTTTGATTTGGCGGCGCACGTGAAGTGACGTTTTACATTTAATTTCGCACTGCATTGTGGGTGTTAAAATAAAACCCATTTCCTGAAAGGATGCATCCAAACCACCCTGCACAAAACCCAGAAGATAGTATCCATTCTGAAATGTTCAGTCTACTGAGGTGGACCCAAAGAATGCCCACTGCATGACCACGAGGGTTCAGTCCACTGAAAAGTCTGTGTCATGGTATTGGTCTTATTTAGTTTTGTATTTCAGAGTTTAGGTTTCCATGTTTTAATCTTGTGTTGCAGGAATATCTTCTTGCACCACCTCAGGTTTATATTGTATCCCTGTATTTGGTTGGAAATCAGTGATATAAAGAAAACAAGACACAAATGGAACATGGCTTTTTTTACAAACATTTTATTCGTGCACCCGTTCAACAAATTCAACAGAAAAATGCAAATTACCAAAGTCAAGCTTGCAAGCTGTTAGGTCTGTTAATGCTTTTTTTTTTTTGTGACAAGGGGTCACTTTTACACCGGCTCAGCAGGACTGAAAAGCTAGTCAGTCAGATAATATAGAAGCGTTGTTGACATGATTGCAATTTAAAAATGCGACTGCGTAAAGGTTGCTCTGCACACGAGCAGAAACGAGCTCGTGAAGAGAATAAACACACGGCTTTTATTGTTGCAGGGAAACTGGTGCAGGCTCAACTTGATCCTAAAAATTACTCACTCACAGAGAAAGGTGTGTGTGTGTGTGTGTGTCGGCACTCTCCTCCGCTATCACTATTATTGTTATCACTATTGAAATCTCTTGCATGTAATCATGTGATACCTACACATGTGCTGTCCTGTATTTAATTTAATTTTGCATACATTATTAATCCCTGAGGGAAATTCTGGTTTTCACTCTGTTATTTAGAGACACACACACACACACACACACACACACACACACACACACACACACACACACACACACACACACACACACACGAAAAACACACATACACAAACAGGATTTATGGGCATGGAGAGATGTCAGAGAGGGGCTACTACACAGGGAGCGCACCAGAGCTAATGGCGGTTCAGCTTTCGAACCCAACTCCCCACAGATTGAGCTACTGCCTCCCCCAACGTCTTTTGTCAATTGTATTGTGTATTTATGCTCTGGGTGGGGGTCAAATTCTCATATATCTATCAATCAATCAATCAATCAATCAATTAATCTTTATTTGTATAGCGTCAATTCAGAACAAGTGTTATCTCAAGACACTTTACAAAAAGCAGGTAAAGGACCTTTCTCGTTGTCTATTAGTATTACAAAAGAGCAGGTAAAAAGACCATGCTCATTGTTATTTTACAAAAAGCATTCCCGAGCATTCCCGAGTTCCCAGAAAAAGGAGTGGTTAGTAACTGGGATATGATATAAATGCAGAGAGGGAGAGATAAGAGTTTAAGGTGCCAGTTCCCCCAGTAGTCTAATCCTATAGCAGCATAACTATGAGCTGGTCTATACCTGTGCCAGCCCTAACTATAAGATTTATCAAAAAGAAAAGTTTAAAGTCTATTCTTGAAAGTACAGAGTGTGTCTGCCTCCCGGACCCCGACTGGTAGATGATTCCAGAGGAGTAGGGCCTGATAACTGAAGGCTCTACCTCCCATAGTACATTTAGAGACTGTAGGGGCATTAAAGGTTTCATTCATTCATTCAAGATTATACTGGACAATTATGTCTTTCCCCTGAGCTTTAATTTTTAAAAGGAAATTGTATCATTATTTATTTTTGTCATACCTCTCTTTAGAAAGTCCCTGAGAATTCAGCTTGAAAATGGACAGATTTTGTGGATGTACCTCAAGGAGGAGGGTGTGTGACGCTCTTTTATCTTCCTCATTCATTTGTGTTTGTTTGTCATATTTAATTACTCTGGTGTTTGCATTTCATCTCTCCCTGGGCATATTTTGTTCAAAGGTCTTAAAAACACAAGACCTGCAGAGGAAACTGAGCCAGTTTGGTCTCTGTGCCCAAAGACAATAATGTACTAAACCAAATATATTGAACGCCAAAAACTGAAAAGTGTGAAATCTATGCGTCTGAATGAGTCATCTTGTTTCCGAGTCAACCTGAGGAATTAGGGTCTGACAGTGACGCTGCAATGGCCTTTGATGTCTTTGAAGATGGAGCAGTTCAAGTTGACAGTCAGGTTCCTCTCTCCGAGCTTGTAGGGGATGATAAAGAACTGGAGACGTATCCGTCGGTTTGGTCCAATGTCTGCGAGTCTGAGGGTAAAATTAGAGAAAACAGGTGATGTCTAACTGAGGGTGTCACGTGCAGGTCAATGTCCCAATACCAAAAATATGGCTGGTTATTGAACCACAAAACCTTTCTGGTATAGATGTCCCAGGAACCAAAAATATGTAGAAATATGATTATTGTGATAATCACAGGGTTAATCAGTTAAAAGAGTGTCATATGGGCTTTTTTTAGTCTTTTACATTTGCTTTCTTGTTTTCATTGTTTTAAAGATTATCGTGCCAAATGTTAAAGTTAGACGTAACCTTGGAGGAAAATGTTCGAATGAACGCTGCAAGTACGACAACCTTTTTTAACGTGAACCAGCATGCTGCACTTTCGTTAGCTTCCTGATACATGGGGTTACTGGATGCTTCCTTAGAATAAAGACGATATCCATTTTTTATTAAACGTGGTATAGGAAACTCTCCAGGAACTAGGCTAAGGATGAATAAATTGTTATTTACATGTTTAGTGTCATTAGCCTCAAACAATGTATTGCTTTCATGGTTTCCAAATGCTATGTTGTACATTAGTGCATGCAGATACACTCACTTGACTTCAAACTCTTTTTTCCAGAGGCCGGTTCCAGAGATGGTCACAGTGCAGTCCTTCAGCACCTCGTTCACAGGGTTCATGAAAACGATTTCTGCGTTTGTATGAGTGTTCAGTTTGACGTCACCAGGAATCTAAAACACAAACAAATGTAGTTGATTGTTCAAATAAACTCAGTAAAGCTGTCTTGGGTATGATTGACACATCCATCTTTAAACTTGGACCTGACTGTAAACAATGGCATTTTTGGTCCGCGCGCTGTATTTGGTTTGCTTTAGAAGGTCATAGTTTGAGTTTCAGTCTGTTTCACAACCAGCTGCATTTGTTTTTAACTGTAAGCTTAAGGGAATGAGTTTTCTGGCAGGTAAATGCTTCTTTAATTTTTCCTTTGAGTGAGAAAAGCCTGCAGCAGCTCTAACAGGAAAAACAACTCACTAATGATGATAGCTTGTAGCTTGCAGGCAAAGCTGACAATGATAACCAAACATAGATCTTAATGACATTTGTTTAAATACAGGAATTCTATTACTGACATCATCAGAAAACTGTGGGAACCAATGCCTAAAGCAAGCTTTATGTGGCCTCCAACCAACAAACTGGATTTCATGGTTTTAAAGAGGCATTGTACTCTGGCAAACTCCAGAGTACAGAGGAGGAAAACAGTTACATCTGAAATACTTATGTTTTGTGGCCTCCAACCACCAGCAGGCCTGATAACCGAAGGCTACGGTCTCTAAATGTACTATGAGAGGTAGAGTCTTCAGCTATCAGGTCTGCTCGTGGTACCTACAGTCTCTAAATGTACTATGAGAGGCAGAGCATTCAGTCATCAGGTCTGCTCGTGGTACCTACAGTCTCTAAATGTACTATGTGAGGTAGAGCATTCAGTCATCAGGTCTGCTCGTGGTACCTACGGTCTCGAAATGTACTATGAGAGGCAGAGCATTCAGTCATCAGGTCTGCTCGTGGTACCTACAGTCTCGAAATGTACTATGGGAGGTGGAGTCTTCAGTTATCAGGCCTGCTCGTGGTACCTAGAGTCTCGAAATGTACTATGGGAGGTGGAGTCTTCAGTTATCAGGCCTGCTCGTGGTATCTACAGTCTCGAAATGTACTATGGGAGGTGGAGTCTTCAGTTATCAGGCCTGCTCGTGGTACCTAGAGTCTCGAAATGTACTATGGGAGGTGGAGTCTTCAGTTATCAGGTCTGCTCGTGGTACCTACAGTCTCTAAATGTACTATGGGAGGTGGAGTCTTCAGTTATCAGGCCTGCTCGTGGTACCTAGAGTCTCGAAATGTACTATGGGAGGTGGAGTCTTCAGTTATCAGGCCTGCTCGTGGTACCTACAGTCTCTAAATGTACTATGGGAGGTGGAGTCTTCAGTTATCAGGCCTGCTCGTGGTACCTAGAGTCTCGAAATGTACTATGGGAGGTAGAGCCTTCAGTTATCAGGCCTGCTCGTGGTACCTACAGTCTCTAAATGTACTATGGGAGGTAGAGCCTTCAGTTATCAAGCCTGCTCGTGGTACCTACAGTCTCTAAATGTACTATGGGAGGTAGAGTCTTCAGTTATCAGGCCTGCTCGTGGTATCTACAGTCTCGAAATGTACTATGGGAGGTAGAGCCTTCAGTTATCAGACCTGCTCGTGGTATCTACGGTCTCTAAATGTGCTATGGGAGGTAGAGTCTTCAGTTATCAGACCTGCTCGTGGTATCTACGGTCTCTAAATGTGCTATGGGAGGTAGAGTCTTCAGTTATCAGACCTGCTCGCGGTATCTACAGTCTGTAAATGCACTTTGGGATGCAGAGCCTGCAGTTAAGACTGCCTATAGTATGGACCATCTCATAGTTATGCTGCTATAGGCTTAGACTGCTGGGGGACTGGCACATTGAGCTCCTGACTCTTTCTCTCTGACTTTCTGTCTCTCTCTCTGCATGTAGGCATTCACATCATATTACTGCATGTCATCTGTAGTTCTTTCATTCCCCGACATTTTTACAAAATCAAAAGTTAATCTAAGAGATGCAACTATTAATATCAGCCTTGCATCTATTATTGCTATTATACATGTTAAAATGATAACTCCATTCCATCATCATTACTGTTGCTAATGTTAATATTAGATGTATCAGTCTATTATCATATTTAGCTGTTAAATAATGTGAGAGACAGCTGATAAAGAAAGAAAAAAGAAAGGTGTTGTCTACTAACAGTGACGGAGATCGGCGGGTCAATCAGCACAACGTCGACCTCACCCAGGTATGGGTGGTCTGGCTTCTCTTTGTCTTTAATCAGGGCTGAGATCTTCATACTGTCACACTGCAACATGGGCTTACAGTAGACAGAGAACGGGACCACGATCGGGATTGTCAGATCTTCAAGAGGGAATAGAATTTAAAATGACAGACCAAAATCCACAAAACAAAACATACAGTATACGCTGTACTTTACTGGCTTTTGTTAACAATTTGAGAGATCTATCTTTCACTTTCTGCCTTTCTAATCAAAATCTCTGTCCTGTCCACAAAAGAAGATTCACCTTTCCCAGGCAGCAGCGTCTTTTCCATCACCTCACTATGGATGTTCCCAGCTAGGTGTCCGTTGTAGTTCATGGCTTGAACGGCGATGTTGATGATCAGCGGCCTGTCTGCAGTACTTTCACTGCTCAGCACCAACTTCCAGCTCACGTCCTTACCGTTTATCAGCTTTGAAACCTGAAATAAGAGAGATTTGGGGCACAGAAGGTTTTATATGGGTAACATATTCCACAACACCCCGCCCATTCATTATGACCCAGAACTGTAAAGAACATTTTCTTATAAACCAAAGCTTGTTAGAGACATTTTGAATGTATAGTATAATACAGTTCTTCGACAATTTGGGATGATTTAAGATCTTCACCAGTGAAACCATATGATACGATGCTATACACCATGGGTCAACAAATGGCATGGTCTGAATCTGTCTTCTCCAGACCCAGACATTTTTGAAGTGCACTTCTATTTTAACATTGCAGCCTTTGCTGCTCTTATGTTAGTCTAGCTAAATGACGCCGCTTTTCTTGCCTTTACCCATCTCACACTACTCAGCCAATCAGATCTTTTTCTCGGACCAGGCATTACGAGTAAACATTGTGAGAATACATATCAACTAAGTTTCTGTGATGGTGTGTTGGCAGCAGATTCTACTGGATGTTGATGTTTGTAGTTTGACTGCTTGAACGACGGACTCCCAGAAAGTTATTTCTTTGACTCATAGATGGTTCTCTTTTAAAGCAATTTTTTGTGTTTTGTAACTTGTACTTTGTCTCTCTCTCAAAGTGTCTGTAACTTTGTGTTTTTGCTGCTGGCTGTCTCGGCCAGGTCTCCTTTGAAAAAGAAGTTCTGAATCTCAATGGGACTGACCTGGTTAAATAAAGGTGAAATAACATAAATTAATCAATTCACCCGTTCCTACGAGCTTCTTAATCTTTTTTTGCTGGCCAACAAGCCTAACCAGCCCACCTTTGCAGGTTCCTCATTGGCTGATATATATTTGAGGATGTATTTGATTGATGGCTGCATGGTGGTGCAGAAGTTAGCGCTGCTTCTTACAGCGAGGAGGTTCCTGGTTTGAATCCCCATTGGACATGCCTCTCTGTGTGGACGCTGTGGGTCCTCTCCGGGTACTCCAGCTTCCTCCCACAGTCCAAAGACATGCTCGTTAGGTTAACTGGTGACTCTAAATACCCCGTAGGTGTGAATGTGAGTGTGGCTGGTTGTGCTAAAATTAAGGCAATGCTGCCATCTTGTGGTGACTATCCATGATTAAAATATTTTAAAGTAGAGTGTGTTTCCAATTTGTTCCACAAACCTCCAAGTGAGAAAGCTTAGTGTGATTGGTAGCCCTTGTTTTCAGACTGGCAGAAGCCAGCAAGACTGTGTGTCTGCAGCCTGGCTGTTCTTGTTATTTCCCTGTTATTTACAGGTGGGTAAATATCACAAATCACATACATGTGGTCATTATATTATTTTATAGCAGGTAAAAGCTAACGTCATCCTTAAGTCTGTGTCAGTGTGTGTTTAAAACATGTTTTATAGGTTTTAAGGTACTTTAGCTATGATGCTGATGAGCGCTAGCTTAGCTCCTTGTCACTTACTGTTGAGCATGACTCATGAATTCTTTGTATGTTTTTCCTGAGAGTCTAAGTGTGTTTTTGGCCTGAACCACTCTGCATTAAAATATTCTGTGATCTTCAAAGCGTCGCCTGTTTGAACTTGCCACTACTGCGACTTTTACACAAATCAAACTGTAAGGCCTGCTGCTTGGTCACATCTCGCTGTTGCACTCCCACAGTCGCAACACACCCCGACATGCACAGGGGTGCTTCGGGCCCTTCATCTACGCTTGCGGTTTTAATTTTTTTTGTTTTCCTTGGAGCAGAGGATGGATGTGTGGTCTGAGGCTCCCTGCTGGCACAGCTGCAGAGCATCTGACCTAATTAGAAGCAGCCTATCAGTTCACCTGTGTCTCCTGCAAGCTGCCAATTTCTCACAGCTTCTGTTTTTTGCATGATCTTGCATGATCAGTGTTTTTTCATCAGATTCAGAAAATGTTTCTCTCCTGGCCTAACCACGCTGTCCAGCTGACAGCTAAATCTACCCCTGTTATCAGTTAATACCTCTTTTATCACCTGCCTTGTCTGGGTTTCACTCCTGTGTACCAACTTTAACCAGCAATTAGCAGATCATGACATTGCGGCCGCTAATAGCTACAAAAATACAAATAAAGTTTGATTGATTTTACACCAAAGAACGCTCAAAAAATGAATCTAATAATTAATTTGCCACGACCCTTGAGGTTCAGGTTCTTCTTACGATGCTCTGAGCTCGTGACCTTCTAAAGAGGAACCTGTTAATGTCAAATAATTTTGTTTTGCCAACATACAACACATCATGATCCTTTCTGTGATTGTTCAAGAGGTTCATCTTATTATAATTATTGGACTATAGAACCACATTTATTGAAACAAATCCAATTCTCTTGTCTTAACCTGTTTGTAATAAAGAAAGTGCAGACTGTGAGAAAGTGTCGCTGTTGACGCCTTCAGCTTCTAAACCACAGCGTCAGAAATATGCCATCACTACCAAAGAAGCATTCCATGTTAGGGTGTGCTTTAAGACCACAAATAAGTTACACCACCGCTCATTCTGAAAATACAGGTCAGATGAAAGAGGGTGTTTAGGCAGTTTCCTTACAGGCTGCACCTGTAAGTGTACATGTACAACTTTAAAAGTGCAAAGTAAATATGATGTCGTTATTGAGTTAAATGTAAAATCTACAAAAAAAATAGATTTAAGGTTTTCTTCTTGTCTAAGGATGCCGGGCCTCCTTTTGATTTCGCTATAAGTTGTACATTTGTACCTCTTCAATATGGAAACACTGGGGAATGTACTGTAGTTTCCTGTGACGTACCTCTAAAAATTGTATGGACACTTTTGGCGGAGGGGGGATGACTTCAGGAGTTTCCCCGCCTGTCTCTTCCGTGGACTCATTCCCTGTCCCGTTCGGCATCCCGTTCCCTTCCGTCTCCTCATTCGTGTGCTTCTTCTCCTCCTCTCTCATCTTATTAAGGTTCTTGTAGTGTCTGAAGACGGCTTTTCTGAAGACAGTCCTTTCTGCTCTTGATCCTGTAAGGGAAGTTATTCAATCTTTGTTTCAGACCCAACATCCAGCTTGAGCTCGTGTGATGTGCTTTTCTAGTGAACCCACCCTCTTTAGCTTTATAGGTGTCGGTGATGTCGACCCTTTCATCACTGCCCACAGCTTTTGTTGAGATATTTTTACCCACTGTTTTGGTGTCAGCCTCTATTTTCTCGAGTGAACCGTCAGGTTTGACCTGATAGGACGTACAAACACAGACAATAGAAACAAAAAGACACAATTCATTAAACAGTTCCAGCAGTAGACTATTTGATTATAACTGATTTTGACTGTCTGACCTTCTAAATGTCTCCTCTTTCATAAAGTTGTCTTTTTTTATTGATCTATTTCTGTTCTGTAAAGGCTGTAGTGTTGCTAAATGTTATTTGGATGGTGATAGGCTCAATCTGTGCTCACTGACCAGCCAATCGACAACGTCAGAGTTGACCTCAGCGAAGACAAATGGACAATCATATTTGATGTTTGTGTGTCCTTTCAGGATGGCTGCTAATGGGCATGGACCGCAGCAGTACACATCTACAGGAGAGAGAGAGAGAGAGAGAGAGAGAGAGAGAGAGAGTGTCAGAATGTCAGAGTAAAAAAGGGGCCAGAATGTAAAATTAGGTCATAACAGTGGGGAGGAAAGGTTTATGGAGTTGCATAACAGAGTCCGTACTGTCGCTCTCCTCCTGCGGTGTTGGATCCAGAACCTGCCAGCCGTCGTATTCACCGTCTTCTGACAAATCTGGCCGCCTCATCCACCCCTCCACCCACACGTGGAAGTTCCTGAAACACAACACCACATTCAGACTGTGCAACAGTTTAAAAGACTCAACAACACTGGACACAGATTATCCTACGATACCGTGTAATTCTTCTGACGACACTTTAACCTGCTGTTAGTCAAACACTGTAAATCACTGTTCCAATCAGGTTCTTGGTTTGGAAACAAGGTAGACACTGCCAAACTGAGGTTATTGTTTACGACATCAACTCTCTGGGCAACAGACAAAAGTTTTTGTTTTTGGCATGAGTGAGTGAGTTTTGTTCACAGTGCAAGTTCAGGGTGGTTTTGGAATCAATCTTGGCAGTTTTGCTGTTGTTAAATTGTGAGATAACATGATAAGAAGATGCTTCCAGGATTTAGTGTGATCTAAACAGGCTTAAAATGTTTTTTATGAAAATAAAAGGAACAGGTGACTCCTTAAGAGGGCTGTTAGTGCAACCAAACTCTGAACAAGACATGTTTCAGGTCAAATAGTAAATGGACTTGAGCTTGTCTAGTGCTGATCTAGTCTTCTGACTACTCAAAGCGCTTTTACACGACAGGTCACACCTACACATTCACACTGATGGCAGAGGTTGATATGTAAAGTGACCATCAGAAGTAACCAATCCCATTCATGCACATTAACACACCGCCTGACGCGACAAAGCAGAGCTAGCAACTTGGGGTTAAATGTCTTGCCCAAGGACACATCTACATGTGGCTGCAGAAGCTGGGGATCAAACCCCTGACCTTAAGGCTGAGAGACGACCGACTCTACCAACTGAGCCACAGCCGCCCACAAGTCACTGTGGTATTGGTTTGTCCAGAAATGGTAACCACGACTACAGCCTACCCTTCTATTATCAACTAATTTATTCTAAATTGGACCATGATTTACTAGATTAACATCATGCTGTGTTGAGGAAGACTTTAAACAGCAGTGTTGCGCATATTAAACTCATTAGGAAAATGTTACCTCAGTTATAAATCAACTGAGAATTAGGCACATTTTTTGGTAGACTAGCTAGGTAGGAATCTCCCCCTGCTGGACATTGGATAAAATGCAATCCTTGAATCCCCTCTCAGCTAGCTCCACGCCTCATTCAGTCTCAAAAATAACTTTCAGCACATCAATAACACTCTTCACCACAACTGAAAAAAATGGGACTCTTTATTGCAACATGAAAGGCTTAAGGCGACTGACACACTCATACCCAACTGAACTTTAATATCCTTATAGTCTTAGTTTGTTCCCTTACCAAACTTGAGCGGTATTTCTGTTTTGATGGGTGTGGTTAGCAAGTACTGACACACCAACAGGATCTGACCTCTAAAAGCTGATAAGGTTAAACCTCCAGGGGATCTGGCAGACTGCTCTGGTATGTTTAGTTTGTTTTATAATGTAAGTGAAGATGTGGCATTGGCAAATCCTGACATGAACGTGGGAATTTACAACATATCATCATGCCAAACAGAAGAATTCAAGTGTGAGAAACTGAGTCCTGGCACCAATGAGCTGATTATTTGTTGGCAAAAGCAAGCTCACAGAATTTATTTATTCTTTGCATGACTATAAGCTGCAGTAATGAGTTTTATCTATAATCAAAAACCTGGGGTCCGGAGGCCCTTGGGAAGGCTCCAAAGATCTCATGGTGGGTGCAAGGCTTTCCCTGCTCTGAGGTTGTCAAAAAATGTGATTTGCACATATGACTAAAATCAAGATACAATGGTAAATGGACCTGCCTAAGGATCTTGCCTAAGGACACATCAGCGCTGGGGATCCAACCCCTGACCTTCTGGTTGAGAGACGACCAGTTTGTGTAAACAGCTCCTCTAATCTTTAAAGTTAAGACCTTCATACAGCGATGTAAATCAATGAAATAACTAGATGAAAAGCTTGCACATCCTATTATAATAATGTAATGATCACATGGCTCTAGGCTTTAACAATATCACACCCTTAAATAGGTTCAGTATAAACATTAAGACTCAAAGAGTAAAAGATAGCCTAAGCTTGGAGCAATGAATTATGATAAAAACTGTAAGGGTTGTGCATATTATACATATTTCACTGTATGGACCTTGTGTGGTACGTTTGGGATGTGTAGAAAACACATTTCCTTTCTTCACATTAGATTGTGATTCTGTCAGTTTACAGTCACTCTGGAGATTTACTTGTAAATTATTTACAGCGCTGCCGTCCTGCTTACATGAGTCTACCTTTATGAGGAGATGCACTGATCGTATCTGATCAGCTGAGACCTCTGCAGGTGTCTAATAAAAGAATAAGTGCTACTCGCTCGCTGTTTGCCCATAACAGTGTTGGCCTTTTACTCCAAACTATCAACAACTAAGCAGTAGGGTCCTAAATGCTCGAGGTGCTCCAAGTCCTGGACTGGAGTACTAAACAATTCTGGCTGCACAACAAGTATCTGATTATTTGGAAAATTGACTTTCAGGCATCTTGTCTTCCCACACTAAAACTCTCCTGTCAACGGTCAAAATCTGAAGCCGGTCTAAGAAACTAGCAGCATCGGAGACGACACACCGGAGACAGTTCAGCAGAAGAAAGTCACATCTACTGTGGGCATACCCTTTCCGGTTTGTGAAATATATTTCGTAGCAGGTGAAATATTTAGACAGTTGACCTTCATGGCCACCGTAGCTTCAAGATCAGATCAATGTATTGTACAACGAAACAGAAAAAAGCTTGTAGCACCATCCCCAGGAAAGAAGAAATGCAGAATGCATGGGATTAAATATGGTGCATAATGTTTAAATCTGTGTGTGTGTGTGTGTGTGTGAGTGTGCCTGTGCGTGTGTGTTCTCACCAAATACTGTCTATGGATTCTTTTCCCACGAGTCCATCTTCACTGTGGTATCGATCGATGGTGAGATTGGCGTTGTTGTCGTGAGCTGACTGGAAGTTGGTGACCACGCGGCAGGGGATTCCGAAAAACCGCATCACTGAGAACCAGACAGAAGGACTTTTCACAAAAGTAATAAAAGTGTTTTCCACCATTCTGCAGCTCTGATAGGCAACTATTAAAGCTAGCGTTGGTAGAGAAATGTGGCACCAGTTTTACTCTTCTTTCTCTTTTTGGTCCACTTCAAGTCTCACTTTTGTCAGAGCTTTGAGACAGAAAAAGACAAAGCTGTCTGAGTTGTAAAGTCCCCAATTCATGAGGCACATTACATGATGCTCATTAACCTAAAGGTGGCGCTGTGATAATCAAAATGTAGTTGTTGCAATATCTCGAAAACACGACCAAACTGTATTTGGAAGATTTTAATCCCTCAATTAATCTGCATCTTTACTCATATTGCCTTCCTGACGCTCTTTGTAAACGGGGTACACACTCCAAGACTATCGGGCGGATTTTGTGCTCGATTCCCCCCTTCAGACCAAAGTCTGCAAAGGTCAGATTATCTGATGGTTCCAAAGATGATCTTGCCAGATTTTCCTGTGGTGTGAGCTGTGTTAAGAGTGATTTTACCCTCCCTGATCTGCTTGGAAGACGATCATGGCCGCCCTGATTTTAAATCGTAGATATTAAACATGCTCTCAGGAGGCTGGGCATGACTTAAAAAGAATGACATAGAAATGGCGGCCAAAGTAACAGAGACTGATGCTATCATGACAATTGCTGCCTTTATATCACTGCTACATGTAGTGTGACATATTCAGATGACGTTTATATACTGCTGCTTGCAGTAAATACACATCATTAACTCCACCCGCTTGCTTGCCATGGATTTTGCATTTCCTGCTGTGTTCTCACATCAAGTCAAAGTCTTCGTGCAGAAATCGTACGAGAGAGCTGGCAGGAAAAGTTGGGGTGACAAATGTGGCCGTTTACGTTCACACATGCAGCTCACCCTGAGTATTTGTGAAGCTGTTAGGGGTTTAACAGAAAACATGATGAGTCTAGTTCTGCTTAAGTTCCTGCCTGTGAAAGAAAGTTTCCTGTGTTGCGCAGTGTTCGGTCGTGGTAGATTCATGGTGAGCCTTTTTAAATAATGTAACGAAGAGTACAGTGTAGACTGCTCTTTTCATAAAGTGTGCTGAGATAACATTTGTTACAACTTGGCGATACACAGACACATACTGTTTGATTGATCGCTACAGATGTTATTCCAGGTGTGAGAAGTCAGACGTTACCTGAACACATCACTCCGGCAAACACCCAGCACTGCCCGTATTTGACTGGTTGGAACTTTTCTTCAAGCCACTGTGTGAGGATGGCACTACTACCGGTCCAGTGACCGGGGCGATGCCCGTCCTCAAACCAACCACTCCAGTTTCCCTCCAACACACCGTGGTCATCCTCACTGTTGATCTGCAAGAAAACACACGGACAAGGAAGTCTGAACAGAAGTATGTGTGCGTGTTTTTGCAAAATGATAATCATATCAGTCTTTATTTTCAATTTGTAGAAAAGAATAAAACTTAAAAAGCCAGAAAATATCAGTGCTCCTTCTGTAGAGAAGAAGAGCTGGTACGGATAATGTGTAAGAGATGTACTTAATATTCTTACTGTAAAGCAGGTATAATGTTAACACTGATCACCATCTTCATTTGTTATGTTAGCTTTCTAAGGAGCTAAATAGAACCAAACACCCGAGTGGAAAATCCAGCTTTTACTGTCAAAAAAAGTGGTTTAAAGTTAACATTTTCTAACATCAGCTTTTAGAGTTATAGAAACAGAGTATGTCCTACCATGGCGCTGATCACACGGCCAACGTAGATGGGGTTACAGCGAGCTGAAGTGTCATCAGCGGGGTCTTCCTCGTGTTTGTGGTTGAGCTCCAACAAACTCAGACAAATTTCCACCATGTTCTCCTCAAACTGAAGAGGAGACAGGATTTAAGTTAATCCAAGCAGGGCGGTGGTAGGTGTGTGTGTGTGTGTGTGTGTGTGTGTGTGTGTGTGTGTGTGTGTGTGTGTGTGTGTGTGTGTGTGTGTGTGTGTGTGTGTGTGTGAGATAGAGAGGGAGAGTACCTGTCCGTAGTCCCAGTGTCCCGGATTTATGTGATCTGCATTTCCGTAGAATATTATTCCATTTTCGTTCATCACGTACTCCTGTCTCTGCTCTTCATCATCCAGAAACACCCAGTCCTCTACGGAGACGAGAAGAGAGAGAGAGACATTGGATAAAATGAGAGATTCTGGAGAGATTGCTTTAGTGGTCGCACTCAAAATGAGCTCCTGAAAATTTTAACGATAAAAAGACAGAAGACAAAGACAGACAGGTGAACAGACAGACAGAAGACAAAGACAGACAGGTGAACAGACAGAGAGAAAAGACAGACAGGTGAACAGACAGACAGAAGACAAAGACAGACAGGTGAACAGACAGACAGAAGACAAAGACAGACAGGTGAACAGACAGAGAGAAGACAAAGACAGACAGGTGAACAGACAGACAGAAGACAAAGACAGACAGGTGAACAGACAGAGAGAAGACAAAGACAGACAGGTGAACAGACAGAGAGAAAAGACAAAGACAGACAGGTGAACAGACAGACAGAAGACAAAGACAGACAGGTGAACAGACAGACAGAAGACAAAGACAGACAGGTGAACAGACAGAGAGAAGACAAAGACAGACAGGTGAACAGACAGAGAGAAAAGACAAAGACAGACAGGTGAACAGACAGACAGAAGACAAAGACAGACAGGTGAACAGACAGAGAGAAGACAAAGACAGACAGGTGAACAGACAGAGAGAAAAGACAAAGACAGACAGGTGAACAGACAGAGAGAAAAGACAGACAGGTGAACAGACAGAGAGAAGACAAAGACAGACAGGTGAACAGACAGAGAGAAAAGACAGACAGCGGTTCAGTGAAATTAGTGTTTTAGCAGACGTATTAAACACTTGAACAGAACTACATGTCACAATCTCTTCAAGAGCTTAGCAGCCGTGAAGTTCGAAACCTAAAATTGCCCCTGGTCACCCACAAACTGAAAGAGGACAGGTAGGACGATGGGATAATACAGAGGGCTACACAGATGATATTTATTAGGTAGATCAGGTTTAGATGGACATACCTGGACACCAAGGGTTGAAGAGCACCGTCAGCGATGCCAGCCACTCTTTCTTTTCTTTATAAGGCCCAAGCATGTAGTACTCTCCTACAGGAGTGTCAGCTGGGGGGGGTGACAGTCAGGACCAGGACGCCCGTCTCTGGGGAGGATTTCTTATCAAGCTCAATCTTCCACACAGCCTTTGCTTCTGGTGAACGCTTCTGCGCCCCGTCTGGGATAGAGAGGTAACAAATCGTCCCCTGCTTCTCACTGGTATAATTCCCTGTGGACAGAGTTGGACGTCCATCAATTATTCATTCATACCTTGTGGTAACATAACGGAACAATCCTGTTAGATAGATGCCTTGGGATAGTGCTACGATAAACAGATTTTTCTACATTTTCCTTTACGCTTGTTTACAAATAAGGAATGCAGGGTAGGGTTAGAAATTGCAATATGATTACACCTGCACTTAAAGACTGTATAAGAAATGGATATAGCCACCTTGACATCACCCTCTGGTCTTTAGACTACTGTTTTGAAGCTACAGGTCTGTCAATATGGACATCAACATCTTGATTATAAGGAGCCATGATTGATCATATCTGGAGGAGACGAGATGTGCTGCCTCGTCAAGAAATGGTACCATAGGGCGAAACGATATCAGAGGTTATCCTAATCCCATATCGAGTAAAGCTACCCCAAATATTAACCCTTGATCTCTTAATTTACTCCATATGTATCTATCTAACTTGCAGCCATGTACGGAGACTATAGTCCTCGCCGCAGCAGCTGTGGGTTCGAATCCGACGGTCCAATTGACCTAACGAGCATGTTTTTGGACTGTGGGAAGAAGCCAGAGCACCCGGAGAGTGGTCTAAAGAAAACCAGATCAAAAATTTAAATGAAGGACTAACCAGTGAATGTCTCGATGACGAGCGGGTCCTTATCAGGTTGAAAAGCCTCCATCAGTTTGAGCGTCAGAGTGAAGGACTGACCTCGCCTCACAATCAGCTTTTCCATGGAGATCTCGCTGGTGCGGTGTGCAGTGTTGTTGGTGTAACAGTGGAGATCCATTTCTTTAAAAAATGTGAATAGAGACATGTTAGAAATAAAATAAAAATATGTACAAGATCCTTACATCGGGTTTTGAGTCTAGATAGCAAGCTTCAAAAAGTTCATTATTTTTCTAGATATAGTTTTTGTTGCATTATCATAAAAAGTTACACAAACATTTTGAGAAATGATTTGCCTTGGGTTAAAGAAAATACAGCAGCTTGGCTATTTCACGTTGTGAGCGACATAAAGAATCCGTGTGCGCAGCATTCCTTCCACGCCATGGACTCTAAATACTAAATACAGAATTAACAAAGTTTAGGAATAAGAAACAAAGGGATGGAAAAGTATTTATCCATTGCAATCATAATTTTAAAGCAGAGAAACTGAGATGCATTGTGCATTATTGATGTTATCGTTGGTCTCTGTGGTATGTCATTGCCACATTTGCTCCACTCAGGGTGTGGACTGATCTGGTTAGAGGTCCTAAAACAGGCTGGGCATATAAGTAGTAGTAGTAGTCATCGTGCTGTCTGGGGCGTCCTGGCAGAAAGTAGGCCAGGGTGTGGTAAGAGTGGTTTCAATATGTAAACAATCAGCAATGCATGAAATGTCCTTGATGGATGAGTTCACATGTTGTTAAGTAGCATGTGTTTGATCAGGACAAGACACGACAGGACTCGGTGTTAAACTTCACTTTATGTTCCCCGCCACACAAGCACAGACCTGAAGCCAGAAAAACCTCCAAACATACAGTTCAGAGAGGCAAATGCATCAAACAATCGGCTATCTCACGGCCTCGACCTGCAAAAACTTCTGTCACTGTCCTCTCTTTCCTTTATAACAAACTCATTTTGAACCTTAAATCTACACTTCCCAATATTTTACAAAGAGAATTACCCAAACAACTTTTAAAATGATGTTTGTTGTGTTGTGAAAAGACTTTTTCAGTTGCTCTTATCTCTACGGAGAATTTGAGTTTCTCTGTTTTGGTTTCTTTTTTGAAGTTCGTATACTCTTTTCAGTGAGGGGCATTAAGTCTTAACAGTGACGTTCAGAGACAAAGCGAAGATATCAATGCATCTGTGAATTTAAGAATAAATGTCTGTGTTTTTGTCCGTGTTCATCCATTGTAAAAGTTTTCGTGTCCTTCACAAGGTCTTAAGTTTTGGTATGGTGCTCCGAGACGTTTTTGTCTCAACATATACAGTATCCATCTCTAACTGATTGTCTCCTGCAAAAATCAAACATGGACACGTAATGCACAGATCCATCCATCTGTGCATTTTCAACCTGCAGCATGTTAGACTGTTTCATATGAAACATGCAACAGTTTATCCCTACAGGTGTGCAACCCCTGTCCCCATGATAGGCTTTTAAGGAGACAGGGGTTGCAAATTAGCCACTGCTAGAAACCTGTGTGCATGCCATCTACTTTGTATTTTACACATGAAGAGATGTTCATGGCATGAATACAGAGTACGGAGTACCCGGAGAGAACCCACGCATGTACGGGGAGAACATGCAAACTCCACACAGAGAGGCTCCTGACAGACGGGGATTCAAACCAAGAACCTCCTCGCTGAAAGGCAACAGCCTTCCATTTGAATGCAATAAGCTTCTGTAGTTTTCAGCAAATGAGCTTCGATACAAACGTCTCTATCACACCAACGCTGCACTGTTCAGCTTCTCTGCCAATGTTCACACATCATTATTTCTGTCTGCAACAGGCAGCTGCTTTCATACGGCTCTCTTAACCCAGTGTTCACGCTCTGCACCAAACATCCTGCAGACAGAGAGCTCACCTCCCTCATAGACAGCGAGGGAACAAAGACTTTCCAACAACATTCCTTCACTTGCTAAGTTTGAGTTTTTACTGTTTAAGACATTGTTTGAAGTGCATAAGAAACATGTATTACTTTTAATGTCCAGTGTGCACAGCTGTTTAATGAGTTGCAAATACAGATGTGAGTGGGGTCGCCAGTAACCTAGTGGTTAGTGCACACGCCCCATGTACGGAGGCTGTAGTCCTCCAAGCGTGCGGCCTAGGTTGAATCCGATCTGTGGCTCCTTTCCCAACTCTCTGTGTCCCTGATTTCCAACTCTCCGTCCTGTCTCTACAATAAAGCCTTAACATACAGATGTTAGGGAGGAATAAATGTCTCGTAAACAAACTCGTGGTTAAACTATTTTCAATGGCTTGCTGGTTGTTCAATTTCATCCAATTATGCAAACCAAAAAAGTATAGTTTAAATATATTATAGAGCGAGAGAGAGAGAATCATTGTGAAAATAACATAAATAAAGTCGACCCAGTAAACGTAATAATGCATAAAAAATATATTTTGTCCTCTTTTGGAAACAAACTCAAGTGAGTGTCTTCGTTTGTGTTGAGATGTGACTTAAGCCTCTACCTTCAAAATACAGGGAAAACAGGTTTTAGATGTGATGTCCCCCCTAAACCACCGGGGGCAGCAGAGACTTTATCACATACATTTTCAATGGAGGCCTGGTTGTCTTTACTTGCAAAATGCTCAGCAATAAAAAATCTGAACATCACAAAAATGGTCTTGATGTGTTGGGATAGATATAGAAGAGTTGTGTGAATGTGGTTACAAAATATATTTTGTCTGTCGAGTTTGAGTCTGCCCGTAGTTTAAACTGGTTATTTCACACTTTTCAGGCTCAGCAGCCAAAATCAGGGTTCTTATGACAAAAAGGGCAAAAAAACACAAAATATATAAAAACATTATATAAACCTTTACATCTATGGTTAGGTCTGAAGTTGTTGAAAAGATTTGATGCGGTGAAAGTGAAAACAAATATTTATATATTACATTTTAATGAGAGGGACCCGTTTGGGGCCTTAAGGACTTAAGAGGAAGTTTTTGTGAATAAACTCTCATTGCTCCAAAAATAATAATGCATCAAAATGAATGTTGTTATCAATTATTGGGCATATCAAGGCTCTAATAACTTCATCCCAAATATTCCACTTTGCACCTCTTTTTTTTCAAAAATATTGCATATTTTGGTTTTTCCTATTAAAAAAATCAGGGTTCTTATGACAAAAAGGGCAAAAAAACATAAAATATATACAAACATTATATAAAACTTTACATCTATGGTTAAGTCTGAAGTTGTTGAAAAGATTTGATGCGGTGAAAGTGAAAAGAAATATTTATAAATTACATTTTAATTACACTTTTATGAGAGGGACCCGTTTGGGGCTTAGGGACTTAAGAGGAAGTTTTTTGGGTGCCTCAGGGGTTAAATGCACATGTTATTTTTTCCTTAAAACATACTTGGAAATATTTTTTTCTCAAGTCGTTTGATTCAACCACCGTACGACTTTTCTCCCATCATTTCTTGAATTGCCCCACGGGGATAAATAAAGTTTTTTGAATTGAATTGAATTGAATCATGTACCTTTTGTGATGTTACAACTTCTCTGAGTTTGAAATCGAGTTTCTTCTGTGAGTTTGAAAAGCATTGTTGTTCTTACCGGGTTCTTTGATATCTGTCATCTTGGCAGATCTTTTCCTTCTTCTCTCAGATCAGCAGAGGAATCTTTGCCAGATGAATGCTCCCAGGCAGACAGTCAGCAGCACTGCAACTAGTCGGCACAGATCGAGTTTTAAAACGTCTGCCTACAGATAGCCCAGCCCAAATTCTCTAAAACATTCATGTCGAACTAGTCTGTCAACTTGTTCTATTAACCATTTCATCACAACAAAACCCTCCCTCCCCAGTTCGTTAGGGTTGCACATCATGCACCTTTTTTTCACACACTCAGAGTGTTCTGGCACAGGTGTGGTGACCTGAGGTGCTTCCTCAGTTCTAATGCTGTCAGCAGTAAGGAGGTCACTCTTAATGTAATGAGGCTTTGACTGCACACAGATGTGAAAGTGAAACCAAGATGAAATAATCCATACATTTGTTTATTGTTGCTTCCATGTTTCATTTGAAAAGAAGGAAAGAGGTTATGGTTAGGGAAAGTAGTGCGTCTTGAGTGCTGCAGGAAGGTCACACTCTGAACACAGGAGACAGGGAGTGTCTGAGATTATGAAATCATTAAAGTCACAACAGGATGAACGAGCAATGCTGCAAGATCCATCAGGATAAAGCAACTTAGGCTTGCTACACACCAAACTTCTTTCAAATGTGAACGCCAATGCGTGCCTGGAAAAAACAATGCTTTCAAAGGTCTATGTGCTTCCAAAAAAATGTTGTTTTGTTCTGTCTCATTTTCTTCAATCTGAGGTCTGAAGAACCAGATGGATGATTTTCAGAAATGTGGGTGACGATTTCTTGTTAAGGAGTTAAGGAGAAAACACTTCTGCTTTCATCATTTCTCTGATTGTCACATACGACATTCAGACATCAGTTGTGATTGGGACTTGCTTTGCGTTACAGCTCACTGCGTTACAGCTCACTGCGTTACAGCTCACTGCGTTACAGCTCACTCCTTCAGGTTGTAAGCTTCAATCATACGACGTTCTTTAGACGCTGGGCGAGGAGTGGCCGGAGAAAGTGTTTGACATGTTATAATGGAAATGAAAGCTTTGGATTCAAGTGATGTCTGCCATTTGCAGTGAATCTTTTTCTACTGTTCATTACATTTTTTTTGATTACAACATCATCTGTTGGGTGTTTGTTACTTTCAAAGTCGAGTCTGAACACGACGCTGCGCTTAGATTTGTGTAATGAACATTTTATTATGTCTCTGTTGCAAAGCGAGGAGAGGTCCCACGAAGAGAGGTCATCGTCGTCACAAATAAACAAAACAACTAAGTCATAAGCGCCAAAGCAACAAACTCGGGTCAAAGCGAGTCATCAGATTGGGCAAAAAGCATGTGAAGTATTTGCCCTGTTGTGTTGCAAGAGTTGCTTTTCAAGTTGATAAACAGTATGGCTTTTCAAAATGCTTTTTATTATGAGGCATCGCAAGCGAGCAAGTTCAGGCAGACAACTCAAGCTGCAATGATGTCACACATGACAGGTGTTATTATCCACAATCACCTGACAACGCCTCCTTCCACTTACCAGTCTATTTAATCTGCTCTTTTATTGTCACCTCTGACTTGCAGCAGTACTGCACTCTCACTCAGCCCCGCCTCCACCCCAGCAACTGTGTGTGTGTGTGTGTGTGTGTGTGTGTGTGTGTGTGTGTGTGTGTGTGTGTGTGTGTGTGTGTGTGTGTGTGTGTGTGTGTGTGTGTGTGTGTGTGTGTGTGTTCATGTCTGGGATGGTAGTTGGGGCAGGACTGTTTTTTTTCTGTGACTCAGGAAGTTTTGCAAGACATATGTCAGGAGAAAGGGATTGTTTTTTTGTTTTTATTGTGAAATAATGATTGACAAATATCAAATGAATTTTCCCATGAATGATCAATCAGCTTCTTTATCTGACTTGTTATTTGTCCTTACATGAGTTTAAACACACCTTAGAATAAGTTTGACTGGTTTAGACATGGACAGTGTTTCCTCTTTTTGGCCTTCACTTTTTTGTGAGCGGGGTGGAGGGGGGGGGGGCTTTAATGCCTTTACTGTCGAGGAGGACGATGGAGAGAGACGGAAATCAAACTTATAGTATGGACACAAAAAGCCACATGAGTTACGATTTTTCCAAATCTGATTCAAACCACATACTGAGGTGGTTTTAAATGCGATTTAAATCGGATTCCTACAGATCTGATTCAATCTGAACGTCTCAGTCGCTTCAATGTGTCTTCTGCGTCACTCGCAACGCGACACCATCGACAATAAAAACAATAAATTGATGTTATCTTATCAACATTATGATTTTCCTGAACTTAACTTGAAAGTTTTCGTCCCTAATTGTAACTCAACTGTACATCTGACCTAACCCTGTGTTAGAAACTGAAGAAAACAGACGCTACCTCAAAGGACATCAAATGTAATCACATGCACAACTATGAAAACTGTTGCATGAGCACACGTAGCAGTACATGAGCTTTATATTCAAGTCTCCAACATTCATCTGCAGCCTTCATCTTAAACATGCATGGAACACACAAACGACAAAGAAAGACTTGCTGTACATGGTCATCATCATGATTTTTTATTCACATACTTCATTAATCCCTGTGGGGGAATTCTGGTTTTACACTCTGTTATTGAGAGACATGCTTCTCATACACACATACACATACAGGACCTGTGGACATGCATTAGTGGAGAGATGGCGCTGCTACACAGGGAGCATGCCAGACCTGTTGGGGGTTCGGTGTCTTGCTCATGGGCACCTCAGCAATACTCCAGCAGTGACCTGGCCCCTCTCCAGCTACCAGACCACATTCCATGTTTTGGTCCACACTGTGACTTTAACCAGTGACCCTCCGGTTCCCAACCTAAGTTCCTACAGACCTAACTACTTCCACCCTCAAGGAAGACGGCCGCTGGCATGACTCTGTGAGCACTTCTCGGGGCCAACCTTCTCTGCTAAACTAAGTATGAGTGGAGATAAGCCCTGTGCATATCTAACTGGAATCGTTTGTGGATGAATCTATACAGGATTTAGGCCCCATGTCCACCTGGCGTATTTTATGAGCACTAGCGACTTTTTTTCAATTGTTTTCAATGAGAAGAGAGCGTTTGCAGGAGAAAACGGCCGCCAGGAGAAAAAGTGCAGCACCCAGCGTCTTTTCTTCCGTGCGCGCCGCCTTTTTGTGTGGCCGTTCCGAGCGCTCAAGTTGAAAATCTTTCAACTTTTCAGAAAGGTGCTGTTGACCTCACCGGCGCTCTTTTCCAAATGTCTGAAATTCCCCCTATTTTTGCCTCCTACAGATCGTGTCTTGTACCCACATCCTCTTTGCTCCGTGTCTGATTAGGAAATGAACGATTTAAAATATAAAACATGTTCTCATTGCACAAACTCTTCATGGAAACACTCCTTAGCGCACAGCCAGTGCTTTACTGCCCGGAAAAAACACTAGGTGGACACGGGGCCTTAGAGTATTACATCGATTCAATATACAACAAAATGTCAAACAGACGCGACAGCCAGCGTGGCAGGAAGCAGCTTAGCTCAAGTGAACCTGACGCCTTTAACATATCAATGCACCACCACCACATACATGAGTCAACACTGATCCTACAGTCAACAACCACCATGGAAGAGCAATTTCACAAACTGGACTTGTTAAACAAAGTTAACTGAGGACGTTTCAAACAAGCTCTGGAGTTCAACCACGCTGTTTGATTGTGTTTATAATCACTTATAAAGATGTCACCTTCAACATGTGTTGTTTTTCTGATCATTTTTTTATTTTAATGCAATTTTTTGAAAGCTGAATACAAAAACAACACTGTAAAAAACTCCTGCAATTAAATAGTCTATGAATTATGTCCAGTCAGCACAATTGAAGACAGATAAATGACGGTTGCGTCACAAAAACAGTGACCTGAAAGTTGCCAAGATTTCAAATCCATTTGTGAAACCCTTTTCAAACATTTTTTTTAAAGTTACCTGATAAAAAAACTTAAAATTCCTTTTAACAGCAATCCTTTTTATGACTCATTGTATGGTTATATTATTCATCTTAAAAAGCAGTATCCTTAAAGAGCAGCCATGTGCTGAAGTGTTTACTGCAGGATGCTGCCCTCTGCTGTCTAATTAAAGGAGGTGCAAGCTCCAACATTTAAGCCTTTTATTCCTCAGCATCACATATTTCACTTTGTTCTTATCTTGAAATTAACTTGTGCCTGAGTTTATTTTTTATTGAGTCCACATTGTCACGTTGAAGCTCCTCAGCCTAAGTAGTAATTGTTTAGTATTTCTAACCTTTTTCTTTTTGCACAGGTCACAGCTGAAGCATGCCTCTCTTCAAAGCCACCACACTCCGTTGACAAAACCAGTAATTTTACAATAAAGACCACAAGAGTTACTGGTTTACGCCTGCTGTGATCTGACAATGTGTTTCCATTATATTGTGACTTAACTGTCAATTCGGGTCAAACACAATATTTGTGTAAGAAACCTTAACCCCAGAAAATGAACTAATTGAAGCAGTGGGAGACAAGAGCCTTCCCTGTTCTGAGAGGTTAAATCCCTGTTTTTATCAATGAAGTGTGGTGTGTTTGTAGCTAGTGATGTAACAGCTGTTTCGGGCTAAGAAATCCTCTTCCTCTGAAACAAAGGGTTCTCTCTCTTTAGGGATCTTTGCTGTAATGTTGTCAGATACTTAAAATGACATTCTGAGCCTGTCAGGGACAAAAACAACAACTTTTAGTGGGCGTGCTTTGATCTGGAGCATTACCCCCCAAAGGATTATACCATAGGCTGTAAATATTGATGAACGAAGCCTGAGTGACGTCGGCCACCTGTTCATCGGCAGCAGCCGCCATGCTGGAAATGCTGTCTCACCCTAACTGTCATTCAACCTAACGACAGGCTGAGAGCTGGAGCTGAGGCGGGTTTTAAGCCTCCTGACAAACCGTACACCGTGCCCACCTGTCAATCATGTCTATGCAACTAACTATGGATAACACTTATCGTTTTCAAAATCAAAACAGAGCTGTTTAAGGGTTAGGGTTAAGGGGTCAGTTCAGGAACTTGACAAGTTCAAACAGAAGCCTGATGTGAGCAATAAATCCTGATTGAGTATTGGGGAATACAGTTGTCCAGCAGAGGGCGGTGTTGTCTGCACGTTTCTCCGGTATCAACATGAAGCCTTACTTCCTACAGATCATCATTACTCTTCACCCACTGCTCTCATGAGGGTTTAATTTGAATGTTTTTATGTCACAGAGTCACAGAGAATATTTGATAATGGTAAGTTTTAGCTAAAGAGCGGATTGTGCACAATCCGGGGAGTTTTGACATGAGTGCAAATGTGAAACCGATCGTCTCCTAGGGGAACTTTTCTCCCACATGTGCATGAGTGCTATAAGAAGAGGTTAATGCATGTAATCTTCAACAACATGTGCAGTTATTCAACATAGTAAAGACAGCAGTGAGTGTATGAGGAAGTTTGTGCTTTTGTGACCAAGTTGTAATGACTGTACATTTTTATTCTTACACATATTTATCTGCGTTAGACTTCCTGTGTATCTTGTACTAACACACACACACACGCACACACACACACACACACACACAGTGTCTCAGTGTCTACAGTTTGTGTGTAATCTCATGTGTAGGTGTGAGCATTAATCGCCTCCTCTGTCTCTCCCTAAGAGGTTTATTAACCTGCTGATCACGACAGCTGCTCCGTGTTCCAGCAGGAAGATTCAGATCTGGGTCAGAAATAAACATGTGAAGGAGGAGACGTCCTGCAGAGATTTTTATTTCTGCTTCATTTAACCCTGACATCATCACTGAGGCCGCAGTGTGTGCCTGTGTGTGTGTTCAGGTTGGTTGGGTCTGTGTCACAATTTATGAGTTTTCCCTCCTTCCTGGGAAGGAATGAGTCATGATCCTATACAACATGATCCTAACATATACAATATTAAAAAAAGGAAAAGATGTACTTCTGTGTGTGTGTCCTATTCCACCTGTTCAGTATCAAACAAAGCAGTAGCATCAGAGATAACAATTTAAAAGGAAATGTAGAAGTCAGGGCTGCTATGAGAACTTGTTTTGGAGTTCTGCTGCTTTTAAAATGCTCTTAAATTTATCAGAAAGCACATTGCTGCAAAAAACGTAAAATAGACGCACATTTTGTGTGATTTGAATATTAGCTTAAGTTGAATTGTGCTCAACTACGGAAGCCCTAGGCGAACAAACATCCATGCATTTTCATTTACTCTGTTCTCTGTGATAATGAGTAAACTTCATTGTGACTTGGGAATTTCTTGAAACAATCTTTCTATTCCACTTCAGTGCAATTTTTGTCTTTGTCTTATTTAGCCAAGCATTTTAAAAGTTGTTTGCTTGTTTTCTTGCAGACAGAGCTGACAAATCCTGAAAGTAGACGTTTTATTAATCTTCATCATGAAGTAGTTATCTTAGCTTCCTTTCAGCCTGTTTATTGTCATTTATCTCAGTAAAAATCTGTTTATTTTGGGTTCATGGTGCTGCAGTCAGACAGATTTCAGCAACTTGGATACAGTGAAACTGTCACTCAGTAAAGACCGAAGGACAGGAGCTCCACGGCTAAAACAGAACGCCATCAGAGAAATCCTGGTACTGATCCTAGCTAACAGGTCATCAAACTGGGACCTGGTACTGATCCTAGCTAACAGGTCATCAAACTGGGACCTGGTACTGATCCTAGCTAACAGGTCATCAAACTGGGACCTGGTACTGATCCTAGCTAACAGGTCATCAAACTGGGACCTGGTACTGATCCTAGCTAACAGGTCATCAAACTGGGACCTGGTACTGATGCTAGCTAACAGGTCATCAAACTGGGACCTGGTACTGATCCTAGCTTACAGGTCATCAAACTGGGACCTGGTACTGATCCTAGCTAACAGGTCATCAAACCGAGACCTGGTACTGCTCCTAGCTAACAGGTCATCAAACTGGGACCTGGTACTGATCCTAGCTAACATGTCATCAAACTGGGAATTGGTACTGATCCTAGCTAACAGGTCATCAAACTGGGAATTGGTACTGATCCTAGCTAACAGGTCATCAAACTGGGAATTGGTACTGATCCTAGCTAACATGTCATCAAACTGGGAATTGGTACTGATCCTAGCTAACAGGTCATCAAACTGGGACCTGGTACTGATCCTAGCTAACAGGTCATCAAACTGGGAATTGGTACTAAAAACTAACAAGGACATTTGAAACAGGACTAAGACTAAGACTAAATATAAAAATAGCTGCCAAAATTAACACTACTTAACAGAATAAGTTCCTGTTCTTAAATACCTCCAAACGTCTGCAGAAGTTGCTACACATCTCGTTGTTTTGAACCCCAGTTTGTTCCAAAAAGGACCAACTGTGGAGTTTGAACAAACACTAAACTGTTGGCTTGAATCCTGCAAAAAGTATCCAGAAAAAAAGCAGTAGACAGGAATGTGGAAAGAGTGAGACCCCCCTCTGTGTCAGCAGAATGGCCTTAAATATCTCCAAACCAACAGAGAGACAGAAAAATATGTTTAATGAGAGTGTTCTTAAAACTGATAAAGAGACATGCCAAAAAGCGTTGTGGGATTGTTTAGTCGCCCACACGGACAAAAAGAGACAAATGAACAGACAGACCCAGAGGAGAGGAGAGAGGGAAGAACCAAGGACACGCAGTGAGGGAGGGCAAGACAAGATGTTTCAAGTGTCATGAAAAGCTTGCAAGAAGTTTGAGTGGACGTTTAAGAGTGATAAAGACAGTCAGAAGTCTTACGTAATGGGAGTATCTTTTTGTGATGGACAGAGCTTCAATGCATGTTGCAGCAAGCTCTACATAAATGCTCATTTCAGACCTTTGTGTGTGATTTTTAAGCTTGTGAGCTTAAAGGCAGAGAGACAGATCTTTGAAGTTGTTTTAACACTTAAGCCGTTTTCACATTTGCACTCCTGAAAATATCTAGATAATTTCAGGACGCGGAAGTAGCGGACGAAGCAACAGAGTCTGCTAAACGATGCTATAATGAGAATATTTGTCTTTCTATCAATGCTACGTGTAGTTCAACAGAATCACAATCTGAACTAAAGAGTGGAGAAGAACATACTGGAGAACAGGAAACAGAATGCAGCAGGTTCATTAGAGCACGGAGATCGTAGCGGCCGTGGGCAGACAGTCAATGCACTGACTCCAGTCACAGGATATAAACATCACTCCCCCCTCCCATTGGCTGAGTGAGCTGATGTGAGAACCCCGCAGGATATTCTCCGGAGAATTCACCTCGAAACTGTTTTAAATGTGTTCAGAAACAATGGGCCCTATCGTTCACCCAGCGCAAAGCATCTTACCACACAGGGCAGATGTCTTTCCAATTTTCCACCGGATGCAGTTGTCATTTTAATGTCCAGCGCTCAAGTTGTTTAAATAGCAAATGGACTTGCCGTCCTGTTAGCGCCCAGGGGTGTGTTTGTTTTAAAATGAAAGGGTCAGGCAAAACCTGGTGAGTTTCTATCTTGAGGACACAGAAAATCCAATCCAATCCAATCCAACTTTATTTGTTAAGCACTTTAAAACAACCACAGTTGACCAAAGTGCTGTACAGAAGAATAAATAAAATACATAACAACTCACATGAGATAAAAAACTATATAAAATACAGAAAATAAGTTAAAAGACATAAAACATGGGTCAAATTAAAAAGGCACGCAGTAAAAGAAATAAAATAAATAAAATCGACGTCTCACTATGTGTCGAAGGCCAAGGAAAACAACTGCACCTCTGTGAGTGAAACAGTAGACAAATCTAAGCTTGATCCAAAGGCAATGTGACTCCGTTGAAGATCTTGAAGTGGACGGATCTAGAAATCTGAGCCTTCGTGAGCATGCTAATGATGAAAGTTGGTCACATGAGAGTTGTCAGCTGAGTCATTGACCTATTTCTGATTGTTTTTGTGCTCATATGTGCTACATGATGCATGATGCATTTTGATCAATTCAAAACTCCACAGTGGACATCGTGATATGTCAGAACAGGACAGGAACAGATGCTCCTTTAACTTTTATTAACAATTTAATCTTTTTAGGAGGGCACCGGCGTTCTGCATCCTGGATCACTGGTTTAACGAGACTCTTGAGTGGACCACAGACATCATTAATGTTAGTACCTCCACCTGCGCTCTCCTTTATATGACGAGTCACTGTGACTCACTGAGTGTGGGTCATCTCAGTGTTATGGAACATCTTTATAAATACAATTATGCATGTGTCATCCATATGGAAATGCATGACAGCGGACAGAAATAAAGCCTTTAAAATAAAATAATTTACTGAAATATGCGAGAGGAAAAATGTGTCCAACATTAAACATTCAACAGATTTCTAAGTTTATCTTTTTCTGTCATTTTGGAAACATCCTTGTGACTTTTCCCTCGCAGGTACATGTCCCATCCTGAGACTGTGAGGAACAAAAACAGCCGTCAAATTATAAATTAAGCGTGTGAGGTAATAAATCAGAATTATTAATGGAACAATCATCCCGCATTGTCATTTACTTTTATGTGGCTTGAGCGTGAAGCTTTTTAGCCTTCATATCTGACAAGCTGCTTGTTTTTAGCTCTGTTCTTTATTGTTCTGCTGCTGCTGCTAACGTGACGAGCTGTGAGAGGAGCTTTTGTTCCATGGGAGCGCCAGCCTGAAATTTCAGCACCTGCCGGAGTAATTGCTATTAATCAAAGAGCTCATCTACCCCATGCAGATGTAGAGCGGTAATTTGGTGTTATGTGCCAATTAAAATCATAATTAATTTGCATTTAACAGAGAAAAGGTAGAAAACTGCAGAGAGAAACACTTGAATCATGCAGACAATACGCAGAATTACCCAAAACTGAACAAAAAGAAGAGATGGACTGATTCGTGGAGTGAATCCAGGGAAAGTTGTCCATTCTGTGACGTGAGCAGTAAACTCAGTCATGTTACTTTGGAGCCCTAAGGCCGGTTTACGAGCGGTGGGACTCTCTCTCAGCTTTGTGTGCTCCGTCAGACAGAAACAGAGCGAGTGGTGGAGCGCAGCAGCCGGTGTCAGCTTTATGTTTTACCCGGCGCTGTGTGGAAACGAATTAAAAGTTAAGTTAATTAACTACTTGAGTAAGTAGAGCAGGCAGGACGGAGCCAAATCAATTAGCTATTGGCAGGAGAGACGGAGCTGAGGGGGGGTTACGAGAGAGGGGGTCTCTACCAGCCTGAGCCAAAACACACACACACACACACACACACACACACACACACAAAGTGAATGACGGCACATGCCACACAAAACCAAAAAATGTAGACACGCATACACAGCCTCACAAAACTAGGACAAAATGCTAATTAATGTACACATAACACACACATGTCTGCAGGTCTGTTTTTATGACAAACACACATTCAGTCATGAAAAGTGTATGTAGATAACACTTGCAGAGAAAGAGACTTGCAGCTCTAAGATTAGGAAAGTAGTTTGTAATTATTTTTATAATTACCAGTTTCTGACACAATGTTCACATTTTTTTGCAGTTTCTTAGTTGCAACCAAGCGGCAACCTTCGGACTCGAAAAATAAAGCCAATGCAGAAGTTCAAAATCCTGCAGTTTGTCAAGTGTCCGCTTGAGGCTGGCTCAAGGAACCCCGGAAGTCACATACACGCCACAGCCTAAAAACCCGTTTTTACAGCAGAAATAATGTAAACATGTTAGTCTGACTTTGCACGTATACACCTCAATCTGCCTCAAATTGCCGGAGGTGTTCTGAGCATGCCCCACTGTCCTCACTCGGGGATTTGACCTGCTAGTCGAACAGCATTTAAAAGCGTAGAAGAAAGCCGTGAAGAAAACAAGACAAAGTTATCAGCATGGCGTAGAAAATGTATGAAATATACAGACATAGAACCATTTTGCCGCTTGCTATCTTGTTTGTCGATTGTTTTGTATTTGATGTAAAAGGTGAAAAAGAAGAAGGATCAATCGTAGCTAGCTGAAAGAGGACATGTGGCCACTTACTGTAGAGGAGTCAGACATACTTTGTTCGATAAATAAATTCTCCAGGGGCAGCTTTAAAAGGTTTGTTTTGGGCTTTTAAGCCTTTCTTTGGAGATAGGACAGTGAATAGAGTCAGAAATCGGGGAGAGTGAGAGTGGGGAATGACATGCGGGAAAGAGGCCACAAGTCGGAGTTGAACCCTGGCCACCCGCTTGATGGACACAGCCACTGTACATGGTGTGCGCACAATAACCACTAGGCTACCTGCGCCCCATCCGGGTGCTGCTCTACAGGGACAAGGACAGTAGTCCAATTTCAGGTACAAGGACTAATGGAGCTACAAACATAGCACAGCCTAACTGTGTTTGTAAGAGTACTTAGTGGTATAAATCAAAAAGGACCCAGTATGGACCCCTGTGGGACACAGTTTTGTATATTATGAAAGAAATAAGATCCACCAGTAGACTATGGCGTAGTGCGTGACGCTGATGGTCTACGGCAGTATGTGGACATTAGGTGTAAAGGGTAACTTGTCCATCAGGATGAGACACACAGCATGCAGTGAGACATTGTGTGGGTATTGGCTGGCTGCACTTACACATTCAGATGTAGCGAGGGGGGTTCATTAACAGAACAACTATTTTTATTTCACACTTCATTGAGTGTCTGTGAAACACATGCATGCACACACATGTATGTGGAAAGGTCATTTACACCCCTTGTATAAATTAATGAGAACACATACATGCAGTTATGGGTTAACTGTACTGTGTGTGTGTGTGTGCGTGTGCGTGTGTGTGTGTGTCTGCCTGACTATTGGTATGAATTTTAATCTCATTATCATTTTTGGCTGTGTTATTTTTATTTTTTGGTGACAGGTTCAAAGGAAATGAGAAAAACGTTGGCAGAGAGAGATCCAACAGCTCAACAGGAGCTTCTGTCCTCATTTTAACATCCTCCTTCGCTTCACATCGTCAAACAACAGGCACAGAGAAATAAAGTTTAGAAGTGGAACACCTAAATATTCCCTCACTGCACTGACTTCTTCTCTAAAGAACTGACTGAAGGCCTTTTTGATAACACACACACCGTCTATCCTTTTATTTCTCTCTCTCTTTCTCCTTCCTCTCTCTCTCTCTCTCTCTCTCACCCTCACACACACACACACACACACACACACACACACACACACACACATCCTTCAGCCAGCCTTCAGGTGTGATCTACTTTAAGGCAGCACATCAGATGTTAAACGAGTTAGTGCTAATCTTCTGACCAACCAGCTCCAGTCAGTCACACACTAACAACCGTTAACAGGTTACGTCAGGGCAAACACACACACACACACACACACACACACACACACACACACACACACACACACAGAAAATCAATTAGACTCTGCCTTCCTCTGTGCAGACTTGTGAGTGTGTGGATTGAATATTCCTTTCACATTTATTAAATCAGACTTTTTGATTCCTTTCAAAAATCACATTTACTCACATGAAACTGGAGGTCAGTGAGAGGATCTATTGTAGCCGCGGTAGAGATACTTTCAAATAGTGAATTTCCCCGCACTCAATTGGTCCTGTAATAAATGTTAAACTATTTCCATTTCCATATGCGCTTCATTTTCTTGAACTCAGTAAAGGTTTGCTGTTGTTGCTTTGGAAACTTGTACAAAAACCTGTTAATTGTCGGAGCCAACACGTTGTGCTAAATGCCATTCAGCTCCACTGTTTATTGGCGTCCTTTATTATTGTGATAAGGTTACGACATGTTGAGCTTCCATTTGTTTTTTTTGAAAAACTGAATGTGAAGAGTCAGAGCTGTTATCGCCTCTCCCCTCCATCCCTCCGTACCTGCTTGGTGTTTTTCTTTGCATGAGTTCCTCAGTGTTTCCATGAAACCTGCACGATAAGGCAGCCGAATAAAAAACCCACCTTTTAATAAGCCCCCCCTTTTAATGAATTCATGGTAACAAAAAATAATTGAAAACTAAAATAGAAAGTTGGCATTTTGGAAGTAAAAACTAAAATGAGAGAATCAGGAGCCGGGTTTTTTCTCCGTCCTCCTGTGTTGAAGTAAGATAATAGTGAGGGGGGAGGGTTTATTCCTCTGAGGCGTGCGGGGGGGAAAGAACAGGATGATTAAATTGAAAAGTTTAAGTAGATTTTAAGCTGAATAAGCAATCTGATATCCACTCCCTCCTGATTCTCTTCCCGTGGAGTAAATTACCTCACGAGCTTGGCAGGAAGCTCAATCAGTTAGAGGAAGAAGAGGAGGAAGAGGGATTGTATGAAGAAGGTGCAGATATTACCTTTGTTCTTAATGTTTCCCAACTCAACATAATGCACTCGCCCCTTTAAAAAAAAAATGTCCACAATAATGGTGGACACAGCCAGTCATCACGCCAACTTTGCTTTCCAACATTGAACAAAAAAAAACACGATTCTGAAGCAGACGGTTGTCATGGTATTTATTCATCTTAATCTATACACTGGCTGCATGGGAGTTTTCATGTTGAATTAAAATTCTCTGATTACTTTATAAGGCACTACATGGCCTTGCACCGCCACTACATCTCAGAGATGCTTTTAGTTCATGAACCAGGACGGCCCTTCAGATCCTCCGGCTCTCTCTCTTAGTTGTTCCGAAGAGTAACACAAAAACTTTCTGTGAAGCTGTTTTCAGCCACTTCGCTCCGAGACACGGTCTGCCGGAGGAGCTGGATTATTATACTTTTAAATGTAAAGACATACCTGTTTAGTCTGGCTTTATGTCGGGGTTTGATACTGACATTTTGATAATATTTTATATTGACAAAGCAGAAACATGCTGCCCTGGTGATAAGACCTGAATGAAGCCTCTTGCTTTCTCAAGTGAAAAACCTTTAACCTGCATATTTTCTCACGACCAGCAGGGGGCGACTCAGAGGAAGTTTCATGAGAAGAAGATGACATAGTCCTTCTTCTCAGTTGATTTATTCCCTCAGTAAACATTTTCCTCATGAGTTTATAGTCTCAATCTGTAGTTCCAAGTCTTCTTAAATACAGCATGATGTTCACTCAGTTAAACTACGGTCCCATTTGGAGTTGAAGAGACCAGAAAGAAGGGGGGGAGTTAACTAGGAAAGAGACGCAGCAAAAGGCATCCACACATTCATCCAAACATGGTCGTTTGTGGTTACAAAAATCAAAGATGACAGCACCCAAAAGGGATCAAGTACTAGTCCACAAAATGTTTCATTATGGTTGCAAAGATACAGTAATTTATTTACAGCTCGTCTGCCTGTTTGTGCACACAAGGACACACTATCACTCTGTCTGCTTAGACCTCATTGCAGGTGTGTGTATGATTTTCCCCCCATTTATATCTGTGCCCATATGTGTGCACACACTTTTGGGTATAGTGCATGTGTGTGTCTGTGTGTCAGAGGGTTAAGTTCGTATGACCATGCCAAGTTTTGTGCTTCTTTAAATGTTAGTGTTAAGACATTGTTTGTATGAGGGTTGAAGTGTGTGTGTGTGTGTGTGTGTGTGTGTGTGTGTGTGTGTGTGTGTGTGTGTGTGTGTGTGTGTGTGTGTGTGTGTGTGTGTGTGTGTGTGTGTGTGTGTCAGAGAGAGAGAGATAGAGAGAGGTTGGTAGTGTGAAAGTCAGCTCAGCCAAACAGCCTGGCTCAAACAGGATCAACCACTAATCCTTTATCTGCTTAGCCATGGAGGTGGCAGTCAGTGAGTGTGTGTGTGTGTGTGTGTGTGTGTGTGTGTGTGTGTGTGTGTGTGTGTGTATTTGATGAACTTGAAGGGTTCTACCTTGTGTAGCATGGCTCTGTTTGCATGTGGGTGTGTGTCTGTGTGGGTGTGTAAAATTATTAATTACTCCAGGGATCAGAGAGTCGGAGAGAGAGACGGGGGTGTACATAGAGATGCTCTTCTGACCTCTACGCGTGAACACAGTCACACTTTTTGCTTTTCTATCTAGTTCCACACTTGACCTCTTAAATGCTATAATTGCTACAGTGCAGTCTCTCTGATCCCTTCAGGTTCTAACGTGTTTATGTGCTGCAGTATGGAGCTGGTGTCGTTGCAAATGCATACATAAATCCACATACTGTATACGGACACAGATCCACAAAATACTTAGACTGTTCAACCTATACCAACTCTATATATTTACAAATTAGCGTATGTACTTGCAGATATTTGCACACATTTATGGATCCGTGCAGACGTTTGTGGATCTGGGCAGATGTCTTAAAAAATCTATTAGTGAATTTTTGGAGTGGTGCATGCATTTGCAAATCTATTAACAGAATGTGTGCCTATTCACGCATTTGTGGAAATGTGTACTCATTTAAAAATCTCGTAAGGCTGGCTGCACACTAGATGATTTTATGTCTGATTTTCCCCGGACGTGACGTGGCCCGATTCGAGGCTTATGATTTTTGGGTTTATATAAAGGACTGCATCATCACAGTACACATAAAAACTTGAGAGAAATTGGTTATTTCTAAACAGACAAAAAAAATAGAGGACCCAACACTATGCCTTGTGGTACACCAACATCATTTTGAAAGAAAAATGATGTTGGTCCGTCCCACGGAGCAAAATCGTGGCCCTGACGGACCCTGGTGCGGTATGTTGGGATTGTGGGTGAGGTAAACCAACATGATTATTCACTTTTTGTAGGGTAAGGTATGATACAATTTACTGAATTGCATTCACTTCATCAATTTAATGTGGTACCTTGGTAATAGGAACCTCGTGATTAACTCAAGTACTCAAAGACCTTTCACTATTGTAAACCTTTTTTTCTTGCATGAGCACTTTAATGAGGGAACAAAATATGTTACGCTGTATTGGTCAAGAGAGCACTTTTGCCTTCATTTGCCGGTCCCTCCATGTTTAATAATTTACTGTATAATACCATCCATCCATTCATTCATTCATTCAGAAAAAAAACATGATTCATAAAAAAAAGGGAACAGAAGGAGAAGCAAACCTCTGGTGACCCTCTGGATTTCTCAATTTTGGAACTAAGCTTCATTCAGACTGTTGAAATAATTTAAATAACTTCATGATAAGCACATGTTTGTTTTAATCGAGCAAAGATGACTCTTCTTTTCCATTCGAGGATTTTTCATTTTTTAATGATTGCTTTCATATGTACAGCTTTGTCTGCTTCTAGTTTTGGATGATTTCAGCCGATGATATTTTCACATCATTTCTTGTTAACCTGCTTCCAGCTGTATTAAATGCAAAAACATGCCTGATAACATCACAAATATTTTCATTTGATGAGATAACCAATCTCATATGGTTGTTTATATTAGGGTGTCCAATAGTGTCGTCGAACTCGAAACGCCTTGGTTTCAAGAACGGTCTCGAGACCACTTTTTGAAGGTCTCGGTCTCGGTCTCAGAATCAAAAGCGTTTTTAAATCGAGGCCAGCCAAGACCACCGCTGATAGCCATGTTACTATGATTAGAAGGAAAACTCCTCTTTCTAAAAGAACACATAACTTCACTTCATTTGTAGTTTGATATTTATCCCCGGTTTCTTCTGCAACCTTCCCGGTGTTACGATCTAAGTGAGGGACACGCCCGCTGCACTCAAGATGATGATTGTTCAGTGATATTATGGTCTTGGTCTTGTCTCGGTCTCGCCCTGCCTTGGTCTTGGACTTGGTCTTGACTCTGTCTTGATCCCTAAATGTCTTTGTCTTCTTTTTTTCTTTTTTTTTAAAGATCCATTTTGGGGCTTTTAATGCCTTCATTGTAGAGATAGGACAGAGGATTGTTTTAGTTTGGTATTTCAGAGTTTAGATTTTGTTTTAGTTCTCATTCTTCCCTGGTGTTTCCCTCGTGTGTTTTGTAGTTTAGTCTTTCTGTGTTTTTTTCAGTTGGACATTTTGAATAGTAAGTTTCTGTTTTCCTTTTTGTTTAAATAAAGGTTTGTTTGTTTGTTCTGCAATTGGTTCTGCCTCCTTTGTTTTTCAACACGGTTCGTGACATGGATAGTCAGAAATCAGGGAGAGAGAGATTGGGGAATGACACGCAGGAAAGCAGCCGCAGGTTGGATCTGAATCCGACTGCCTGCTTGAAGGACCGTAGCCTCCATACATGAGGCACGCGCACCAACCACTAGAACAACGGCGCCCCTAAATGTCTTGGTCTGGTCTCGGGTATGTTTTGGTCTCTGTTACTGTGGTCTTGCCTAGAGTCCAAATTTATAGTCTTTAAATAAATGTTGACAATCTCTCTCTCTCAAACACACACACACACACACACACAAGTTGACTTTTAAGGTTTATAAACTGTGAAGTGTGAGTGAGAGAGCAGGGATTAGTATTAGTGGAGAGGATTATCCAGTCGAAGGACTGCCCCCCTCACTGCTCTCTAAGTGCCCCCCCCCTCTCTCTCTCTCTGTGTCTCTCTCCCCCCTCCTGTCTCTCATCCTTCGCGGCGTTTAGGAGAAGGTTTCAGAGTCTCAGGCGATAAAGAGAAAAACCAACCATGGGAAGCTCACTTAGACACACTCTTTGAACATCCACCTCCTCCAATCTGTGCCACCTCCACACTCCTCTCCTCTTTTCTGCTTGTGCTCCCCTTTTTTCTGCAGCCTTCCCCACCTCCTTCCTCTTTATGGACCAGATTTGTTACTTTTCCTGTTGCATTACCAATTCCTTTGTTTGGTTCTGTAGTACACGGTCAGTACTTCTTTACTAAATCAGCCTTTAAGATGCATTCAAATAACAAATATCCAATAGAAATGAACAAACACTGTGGTTTCTCCATCAGTGAACTGCAATCTACACATCCAGAGGGAGTTTTCATTGTGGCAGGGGACTTTAATCGGGCCAACATGAAAACTGTTTTTCCTCATTTCCATCAATATGTGGATTTTGCAACCAGGGGTGGGAGCACGCTGGACCTGGCCTACAGCAACATCAAGAAGGCATTCAAGGCTGCACCCCGCCCCCACCTTGGCTCCTCAGACCATCTCTCTGTGATGCTAATTCCAGCATACAAGCCCCTGCTGATCAGAAATAAACCCACAGTGAAGCAGGTGAGGGCCTGGCCTGAGGGAGCTATGGAAGCATTACAGGACTGCTTTGAATGCACGGACTGGGACATGTTCAAGGCGGCTGCTACGGACAACCACCAGACGTGTGTGGAGGAGTATGCTGAGTCTGTGTCTGCATACATTCAGAAGTGCATGGAGGATGTTAGTGTGATCAAGAACATCTCCACACGGGCCAACGAGAAACCCTGGATGACTAGTGAGGTGCGTGCAATGCTGAAAGCCCGGAACAACGCTTTCAAATCTGGTGACATGGTGGCACTAAGAACAGCCAGAGCCAACCTGAACCGTGCCATGAAGGTTGCAAAGCGTGATCACAGTCGGAAAGTGCAGGAATTCTTCGAGGACCCCACGAACACCAGACGAATGTGGCAGGGCATACAAGTCATCACAGACTACAAAGCTACTCCTCCCCCCTGTGACAACAACATCAACTTTCTCAACGACCTCAACAACTACTTTGCCAGGTTTGAGGCACTCAACACCACTCCATCGAGGAAATCTATTCCTCACTCCGATGAGCAGCCAATCAGCCTGGACACAGCTGATGTCCGGAGAACCCTGAGGAGAGTGAACACCCGGAAAGCAGCGGGCCCTGACAACATACCAGGACAGGTGCTCAAGGAATGTGCTGACCAGCTGGCTGGGGTTCTCACAGACATCTTCAACACCTCGCTGACCCAGGCTGTGGTACCATCATGTTTAAAGACTGCTACAATTATACCAGTGCCTAAAAAATCCACAATCTCCTCCCTCAATGATTACCGCCCTGTAGCACTAACCCCCATCATGATGAAGTGCTTTGAGAGGCTGGTAAAGGACCACATTGTCTCCAGACTTCCCCCCACATTCGACCCGTACCAGTTTGCCTACCGCCCAAACCGCTCCACAGAGGATGCCATCTCCTCTACACTCCACCTGAGCTCACAACACCTGGAAGAGAAGGACACACATGTGCGGATGTTGTTTCTGGACTTCAGCTCAGCGTTCAATACAATCATCCCGCAGCATCTGGTGAGCAAACTGGCCCCCCTTGGTTTCAGCACCCCCCTATGTAACTGGCTGCTTGACTTCCTCACAAACAGACCCCAGTCTGTGCGCGTGGGCAACAACACCTCCAGTGTCATCTCCCTGAGCACCGGCTCCCCTCAGGGCTGCGTCCTGAGTCCGCTGCTGTTCACCCTGATGACCCACGACTGCTGCGCCAGGTCCACTACTAACCACATCGTGAAGTTCGCGGATGACACGACGGTAGTGGGCCTCATCCGTGACAACAACGACATGGACTACAGAGAGGAGGTGAAACATCTGGCTGACTGGTGCAGAACCAACAACCTGTCCCTGAACGTCGATAAAACCAAAGAGATCATCGTCGACTTCAGGAGGCGCCAGCCCAACCACACACCACTCCTCATCAACGGCACAGCAGTGGAGAGAGTTAGCAGCACAAAGTTCCTGGGGGTGCAGATAACAGACACTCTGACCTGGTCCCTCCACACCGGCGCTCTTGTGAAAAAAGCGCAGCAGCGCATGCACTTTCTGCGTCGGATGAAGAGAGCACACCTCCCTCCTCCCATTCTCACCACCTTTTACAGAGGCACTATAGAGAGCATCGTAACAAACTGCATCTCTGTCTGGTCCGGAGCCTGCAGTGCCACCGACTGGAAGTCCCTGCAGAGAGTGGTGAGGACGGCGGAAAAGATCATTAAGACTCCTCTTCCTCCCATCCAGGAGATCGCAAAGACCCGCTGCCTGACCAGGGCTCAGAAAATCAGCAAAGACCCCTCCCACCCCCACCAAGGACTGTTCTCGCTGCTGGACTCTGGAAAAAGGTTCCGCAGCCTCCGAAGCAGAACTTCCAGATTCTGCAACAGCTTCTTCCCACAGGCCATAAGACTTTTGAACACGGAAAAATAACTCCTCCATTCCCCCTCAAACCCCCACACAGGACTACCTCACCGGACTGTATAATACAACAGAATGTGCAATATATTTATCTGTATAGGAATTTTACTCATAGCTTTCTTTTTATATCTATTTATATCTGCACCTTATTTTTATTTTTTATATTTAAATACATGCTGCTGTTTTATATCCTGCACTACGAGCCAATCTGCAACGAAATTTCGTTCTTATCTGCACTGTAAAGTACAAGTTTGAATGACAATAAAGAAAGTCTAAGTCTAAGTCTAAGTCTAAGTTTGGAAAATACTGATGGACAGCATGTGTGAAACATAATGATATGAATTTAAATTAACAGGTGAATCTGTTTGAGCATTCAAGTTCTTCCTTTACTGAAACTACAATATTTATACCTCAGAGTTAGACAACTTTATTCATCCCAGAGGACAATTCGGTTCTGCAGTACCTATCATCATAATCATCGACAACATCCTCATCAACAAAATCATCTTCATCAACAACGTCCTCATCGACATCTTCATCAATGTGACAACACTGTCAGCATTAACAACATCATCAACATCGTCATTGAAAAAATCTTTTTCGACAACGTTATCGACATCATTGACATCGACAACTTCATCATCAACATCCTCAACAACATCATCATCATCATCAACTGGACAACATTGTCGCCATCCACAACATCATCAACGACATCATTTTCATTGAAAACATCGTCCTCATTGACATCATCCTCATCATCGCCATAGACAATATAATCAACATCTACAACATTATCGTAATCGACAACATCAACATCATTGTCGACAACATCCTCCTCCTGTAACTTGATAATCTTATTTAGAATATTTGAATTGCGGCCTCTCTTCTTCTCTGGTTTTCTGTGACTTTGTTCTTTTCCTTTCTTTGCTGCTGTTTCCCGTTTTCTGCATCCTTACTCTGTTCGTGTCTTATCTCTTACTCCTCCTTTCCAAAGTTTCCCGTCTTTCATCACGTATTTGATCTCTCAAAGATTCTAACCATACATGTTGTATGTAAAACCTAAAGCAGTCTGGCTAATGAATGCATCATGACGTGAGTGTGGCTAATAACAGACATCACTCCTCGCAGCCCCTCCATGCTCTGCTGTCATAATAGCTTATGTAAACAGCTGGCAGTCGTCCTTCCGTGGTTAACAGGTTTAGACACCTTCTGATCCTCGTCAGGCTTAACTCCTGACACCGACACAGCTTGTACTTCCCCACGTTAGGGCTTTCAGTGGCGACTAAAAAGGATTCACCTCCCATGACATACAAACACACGGATACATTTCTGGTGAAGCTTCCTTCAGCAACACGCTGGGGTCCTGTCGACAGTAAACCAAATCTGCTGGTTTCAGGGTTTAGAATCGGTCTACATCTGAGGCTTTTTAGCTGTTGGGAGCGGGGGGAAAGGATATTTTTCTGGTAAAGATTCAAATATTTGGCCCTCTTCTGCTTTTCTGTCCATGAGTGTCACATATTTAACCCGTCCCTGCTTGCTTGTTCTGCGTGTTTTAGCCCTGCATGCCAAAACAGCAGCAGTTAAGTGAACAAACAAAATGATTATGGTCAGAGCTGGCCCGGTTCTCAGAGAGGCTTTGCTGTAAGGGAAAGCTGAAAAGTTGAATCTCCCTGAAGACTGAGATTTGTGGCCAACGCTGAGTTCAAACCATGAAGCATGTTTACAGAAGTTTCAGGTCATTTGTTTCCAATATTAACACATTGACACTAATAAATGCCTGGCTGAGCTTCCTTGCTCCAAAACCCAACACAGAAAAGCAAAAAACTGCAGTTCCTAGAGGGTCCACTAGAGACTCGCTGCAAAAGTGAGTCAATCCCCATAGAGCCCAGTGTTGAAAATGCCCAACTTAACGTTAGAAATAAACATGTTTACAGCCTGGTACAAAACATTCTTGGTCTCTATAGCTTATTTCTCTCATGACAACTGTATGTGATGTAGAATTAGGGGCGTGGCCTCTTTGAGTGACAGGGGGGAGTTGCTAGGTGTCACCTCAGCTAATTCAATCACTGAACTTTAACCTCAGGGCCGTGTTTATGCAGCCTTTTAGAGATTCAGATCAGACAAATAATCCGTCTTGCTGTAAACGTTATTACTTTACGAACAGCCGGTCTGAGCTCCACTTTTTACAACCATTCACATCAGAACATTATTTTATCACTTTTAGTTAGTAAGAATAGGCACATTCTTCTTCCACTCTGCCTGAAGAGTCTTTTAATCTTTACAAAAAGATTGCACCTCATTAAGCTTTCTAAAGTTAGAGCGACTTGAATTAGACTTGTTTTTCACCACCGCCGACTAAATCCTGTCAGCAAATCTCTTGTCTGGCAGGAAGACAAAACAGTCCAATTAACAGACGACTTGTTAGACAGTGCTGGACACAATGTTAACTGGTAACTAAAGCTGTGTACAACAAACACATTTATTTAGGCTCCTGACTCGGGCCAGCGCTGCTCCGTGGCTCCTCTCCTGCTCATGGAATATCTGAAAGCTGAGAGTCCTGCAGGATTGTTCAGCATTGACACAAAATGCTGATTGTCTCATGAACTCTTGAATCTCATCAGAGCCAACATTTGCACACAGACCTATTGAAATAATCCAGATTTTAACATAAAGAAATTAAACATTTACTCCTGTATCTTGCTGCCTCAAACCCGTACGTTGACATGAATGAATGCAGAAGGTCTACTTCAGCTACATCTTCCAGCCCTGCACAGAGGTTTCATCAGAGTTAATATTCGTCCTGCTACAGAGAGAAATAGAAATAGAAATGTAAAGCACATAACATTACAGGTAAGCTCAATGTGCTTTACATTGAGGAACTAAAGCCAAACAGCTCCATTACTTTGGACATACCTCTTAGTTTTAATGAATCGCCATCTTGACCCATGGCGTCTTCCATTTACAGACACGTGCATGAATGAAATGTCGATCACTGGAGAAGTGTCATCAATGTGCATGGGTGTTTTGGAAAGTGAGCCAATAGTATCCAGTAGGTTTGTAGCAGTATATTTATACGTCCCGAGCTGTCACGGTACAGGCGTCACGGTTTCGGACGTCACTGTTCGATGCATGCATTCATACAACGAAAACGTCTGATTGAGTGAACAAAACAAAAAAAGCCACCCACCAACAAAGAACATATTAATAAGACGACGCACCTAAACTAAACACAAGAGGGTCAATGGAAAGTGGAGACGACACACAGGAGCTTGAAGACCCGCCAGCTTCATTGAAATCTGCTGTGTTGGAACATTTTCGGCAGAGAACAAGAAATCAGTTGTTTTTACTTAAGTCCTGTTTACACGACGATGTCAGCTGAAAATCTTTTGTTGCATTTCAACTTTTTGTTTACACAACAACGGCGTTTTTGACTTAAAACGCAAAGTTTTGAAAACAGGTTCCAGAGTGTAAACTTCTTAAACTTCCTGTCGTCGTGTAAACTGGGAATATGCAGTCCACCTGTAAATGGAGACTTTTTGCACCAGCTCACAGCACAGTTCCAGTAGGTAGCCATGAGCTAGTAGGTGGTGGTGTAGTAGTGTAGAGTTACCGCACCATCACTTTGATCAGCGGAGATGCATAACTGTACAAGCACCAAATACTGAATCACAACAGTGAAGGGCAGCCAGAAGATGGTTAGACATGAACAACTTTTATACGTTTACACCTCAGCGCTCTGTAGAAGGAAGAGTGTGTGTGCATGCTTGTGTTGTTTTATTACAAAGTCACAGCGCCAACTGCTGACCTGGCATGTGTACCTCAGTGCTTTAGGTTGTTCACTATAGATCCGTGTGCATGGCGGGTTGTCATCAAAACGTTGTCGTCTGATGCTGACATTTTCTTAAAACAAAAACAAAAAATGATTCTATTTTCAGTGGATTGTTTTTGTGTACGTGGCCTAAAGTGCATCCATGCTTTACACAAATCAAATGGAAGTTGGATGGTGAGAGGAACCTTCTTATTGGCTAAATGGCAGACTGTTCCCCTGACAGCTCATGGACACTGATTGGCCTCACCTGACCAGGTGTAATGCTGCATTCAGGTGCTCCTCGGACGGTCCCAGTTTCCGCGTTGGGAAGTCTTTCTTCCCACTCCAGTGTGTTCACTTCATTTCAGACCGGAAAGTCTGAATGTTGTAACAACAGCACAAAACGTTGTGGATGCTACAAAGGAGATGTGTCCTCCCCGACTGGGAGGAGACCGGGGGGCAGACCCAGAGTTCGCTGGAGGGATTATATATCCTGTCTAGCCTGGGAACACCTCAGACTCCCCACAGGAGGAGCTGGAAAGTGTTGCTGCGGAGAGGGAAGTCTGGGTTGACTTACTGCGCCTGCTGCCACCGCAACCCGATCTCGGATAAGCGGAGGAAAATGGATGGATGGATGATTATGTCGGCAAGTCGGACACCTGATTCTTTCCTTAGTTTCCGAGTTGTTGCTCCGACTTGAGCAGGCGTTCAAGTCGTACATTTTAAAACTCAGAAACCCATTTTTCCGATGTGTCCTACACCACATGAATGCACCATAAATCACACCTGTGTGTCATTTCCTGGATTTCTCCTGCTATGAACCATTTTTCACAAGAAGCTGAAGTTGAGTATTGGCCTTACCATCAAAACTCGTAATATCTGTAAATCGAATCAAAGTGTCACCTGGAACTATACCAACTTTTGATTATGACAAAAGATGGTAATAATTTTCTTTAACCATTAATAGTTAAATATCTGCTCCAGTTACAAAGTTATGAACATTAAGAGATTGCAATTCTTAATTTAATGACATCAATAACGAGCTTTTCTTTGTGCACATTTCACTCTTCAAGTAGAATCTATTTTGGGATACAGAGCAGTATTTGCTGAGTGTCTTCTTTAATTCTCTTCAGTGTAGAAGCTTTTCAGTGACAGTCAGCGGTCAGCGGGGGGATCGACCTGCCACGCCGGGTCACTGTGGAGACTTTGCAGAACGAGCTAACAGGATTGGCTGCTACTCACCGAGCTTCACTGGAGCGTGAGTACAGTGTCTGAGGCGAGCTGGTTTGTTTACACTCTGTCTGATTTAATCGAAAAACACATCACTGGGCCATGGAGTGCGTCTCAGGTGGAATTAAGAATTAAATAAGCACAAAGTGAAATAAAGCTATGAAGAGAAAACAGAAAGTTATAAAGTAAACACAACATTTAAAACAGATTATTGTTCTTCATCTTTTCCTGTCAGCCGTCTCGTGAGCGCATGGTGAAAGAGTCTCACTCTGTCAGTAACTCTGAGTCCGTAATTGATAATGAGATTTACGGGATGTGACACGGCAACAGTTGCTCTTTCAGAAGTCACCCATCACCTGTCAACGAACACAACTACCTGTCTGCTTAAACAAAGCCAGGGTCAGATGATCTGGACTGACAAACTGTTTGATCAGTAGGAGGTCAGATCTGACAGAGAATGGTGCAATACGTACACACAGGTGCTGGATTCAAAAATCAAACAAAATGGCCTGCGCACTGTATCAAAAGCTCCCAGCAACTTTAATTTCAAAAGCAACGCTTCAACCTCACAGATCTTCGTCAGACATTGTCAAGATGCGAGACGTGAGATTGAAACGTTGCTATTGAAAATAAAGTTGCCGGGAGCCTTTAATAAAGCGTGCAGATCCTTTTTTAAATTGTTAGTTCTTAGCAATGTGGTCAACGAACATCTGAAGTTAAAACTATGATCTTAAATCATGTCATGACGTCTGTCAGATTATTGTGCTTCATTGTTGAACACTCTTTATGTAGAAGGAAACTACAGCCTCTCTGAGGTCGGTGCTCTCAGAGAAGGACTCATGCTGCATTCAGGTGCTGCTCGCGTGGTCCAAGTTTCCGAGTTGGGAAGTCGTTCTTCCAAATTCAGTGTGTTCACGTGATTTCAGTTTGAAAAGTCGGTATGTTGTAAACAGCGTTGATGCTACGAAGAAAATGTGTGTGTGAGTTAAATTTGATCAAAAAGTCGATGTGTAATACGTGAATTAATAAATAGTATGTTAAAATTGACAAAACGTATTTTGCCCTCCATTTGATGACGATTCTGACGTCAAGTCGGTAAGTCGGGCACCTAATTATTTTCCGAGTTTCTGAGTTGTTGTTCTGACTTCATTTGCATTTTACAACTCGGAAACTCGTTTTTCCGATTAGTCCTAAACCACATGAATGCAGCATTAAGGCGTCCAAAAAATAATTCAGTGGACTCCTTCTTTAAGACAGGAACCAAAGAAAATACTGGAGCACACAAATCCCTTAAGGCAAATTTAATAAAGGTGCAAAGGATTAATGTTTCCACGCACTGCGTCTTCCTGTGAGTCAAACCGTTTGATTAGTTTTGTAAACATGTTTGATTTAGCTGTCTGGAGTCCCTTCCTGATTGGTCAGTCTCAAATGAGAAGGGCCGGCTTTGAAACTATAAATAAGAGAGCAAAGGGGGCGGGGCCAACAAACACAAAATGGAGGGTTAATGTGGACGTTTTGGCCCCTTCTTCACGCTCCCTTTGAATTGAATTGAAACGAATAATGCCTTTTTCATCATACAGCAGATAGTAGCAGTGCGGGTACACATGGGCCTGTGTCGACTGATTATTAAAGAGATGATAGCTGCAGCATCATGAGGAAGTCATGTGACAGGGCAAAACAACCTCACAGACAGTGAACAAGGTAAGAACCTGAAGGCTCATTGCTGTGTATTCGAACCTGGGCCGTCATTTAACATGTTTTGGTGTAAATATGACAAAGTTGGTCCAGTTTTGGAACACTTCTAGATAACTTGAGCTACAGTGATCCTCACAGCTGATCAAAGTGTGTCCACTAAAAGTTCTGAGAGGCTCAGATTGTTATTCTAAGTGTCTGACAACATGACAGAAAGGATCCCTACAGAGGTAGACCTCATGTTAACATGCAACAGCTGCACTCTCTTCAAAGACACCAGACTCCACTGACAAAAACAGTGATTTTACGGCACAGGCCACAGGAGTAACTGCAGCCTCATTTGGTTATTTTTCCGGGCTTTAACATTCTTTACAAAAATATTGTGTTTGACCTGAACTCACACTAATATCAGACAATAACACAAAGGTGCAGATAGAAGGCAGGGATGGACCAGCAACTCCTTTGCTCTGTGAGGTAAAATCACTGTTTTTATCAATGGAGTTTGGTGCATTTAAAGAGGCTCACCTCATGGTTGTTTCTGACTTGTAAAATCATCTTCCTCTTTAACAAGAAGGTCTGTCTGTGTAGGGATCCTTTCTGTAATGTTGTCGGATATACAAACAAACTTTTAGTGGATCTACTTTGATTAAGTTGCAGCCATGTTTTGGCTTAAGTAGACAACCAATGCAATTTAAAAAGTTTCCTGTGCTCATGGTTTTGTCCTCCTCGTAGTTTCATGGCAACACATTGTTTTAAAAGTCTGTCCATAGAGAGGAGCATTCATAACATGCAATGTTTGATCATTCAGGGGACAAATATTTGCACAAATGCTCCAAAAACTTCTGCTGGAGACGGCGACTGGAGACTTGTGCGTATTGTAGCTGGATGTTTTTGGTGAAAACAGGTGTAGGTGTCAGTCGAGAGGGAGAAAGCACCTGAACCCCATTGACCCTCAGGTGTGAGTGTGTCACTGACGGTGTGTTTGAGTTCTAGGAGGAGTCATGGACGAGCAGAGATACTTTCTGTAACATTTCTTCACGAGAGGCTCAGTACTTCTGAGAGGGAAATAAAACACATCCTTTGGTTCATGCATGACTCTGCGGTCACAGTAATGTGCAGCGCTGAACTCTGATGACACACAACGGATTTTACAAAGAGTCGGACTGAAAAACTTGTAGAATTTAATCTCTGTTTGGGGAATAATCAATATAATCCCTTGTCGATCGTGATGTTGGCTAAAGATAGCCTACTTTGACTGTAGAAGAGGTTCAGGAGCTGGTTTTCCTCGTATTTGACCACATGATCTGACACCTTGGATTAACACACTTTTAAATAAACAGAGAGCTGCTTATATGTGATTCAGTTGCTGAGTCCTGCTGGATGTCACATCATTAGTAAGCAGTTCTTTAGCCATCACAAGTGAGCGCTTCATGTCCTGCAGGTCACACTAAGCCACTGGGCTGCTTAATAGATTGACACCTGCAGACATGACAGCGGGGGGCAAATACATCCAAGAACTGGACAGTCCTGATGAGCCAGCGTCCTCTTTAAATATCGGTTTACTTTAAATTTGGTTTAAAACTTTTAGATTTTTCAGGTTTGTTTTGGTGTTGCACATGTGTTACACTCCTGCAGGAAACTGTGTGAATGTGTGTCACTAAGTAGATGCTACTTAAGTGGATTAACCTTTCCAGCCATGTCAGAGTGGACACACACAGATCTAACACAGCTTGACCACAGAGCCTCAGAGAGTTAAACAGCCAAACACTTGCTCCTGAGATCACGTTGCTGCTTCGAGGTCGGCTTCTGACTAATGAGCATGTTTGAAATTCACCTTTCCACATGCTCAATATTCAGGAGGGAGAGTGGGGCGAGTTCTTCATTCCAGTAGAAAGTCTCAGGTTGCAAGTTGTTTTGCAGAATGACAATGTTGCTGAAATGTGGTCAGAGGCTCAGAGTATGTCTCTGAAGGACATTAAGCATGCTGTTTGTGTGCACAGCATGAAGCTCAGCTCATGTTTGGAAAAACTGAAATCATTCAAACTTCAAACCAAAGAACAATAGAGTGAAAATAACAAGCGATCACTTTGCTCTGATATGTAGATTAGTTGAATGGGGAGTGTCTCTCTGCTCTGAATCTGCTGCTTGTCGTACGTCGGCCATGTTGGCTGCTTCACTTTCGTCCATGTGGCTCAAAGTTCTCCCTGTCGCTCCCGAACATCACATTAGGGTTGTTATAATACAAGAATTTTAAACTTGGATACTAGTCAAAATCAAAGGATATTGATACCTGTTTTGTTACCAAGGCAACAGAAATAGAAGTCCTATCAGCACAAATAGAGGGTCATTTCTTATTTTTATTAATCAAAGAACTGCAGGCAAACTCCCGCACACTGTCCACATTTCTCCAAACACAGATATGTTTCCAATGTGTGGTTTTCACAGTGTGTAGAGTTTGTCTGCAACTTGTGATGGATGTATTCCTCTCCCTGTTTTAGGGTCCGATCACACAGCAGAATCAATCAATCAATCTTTATTTGTAGAGCGCCAATTCATAACAAGTGTTATCTCGAGAAGCTATACAAAAGAGCATATGGGATAATACGCAGGAAGGATTTCTCCTTTGTATTCCTCGTGTTCCTGTTGTCCACACTCCCTTGCCGCTGAGGCTGAGGTTGGAGCAGGTCGTGCATGAATGAGGACGGAGGTGGTTAGGAAGACACAGTCCAATGGTGGAGGCTGGGCGTTAGGCGGTGGTTGTGGGACAACACAGTCAGAACCATTGTTTTCCTATGGCACAGCATGCTTGCCAGGCGCTGTTCTCTGCTGCTGTGCCAAGCGTTTTTGGGTGTGCATAAAAGTTACAAAGTTTCAAAATACACTGATTCAAAAATGATCAAAATAGTAGCTGGATAAACACTGAAGCTTCAGTGTCCACCACATGGCAACCTGCGTGAGCATCCACTCTAGAGAGGGGGGGGGGGAGACAGCTCTCTACAATGTTTTGAATCTGGACTGCAGTACCCATTTTAAACACTAGGTGTCAGAGTTACATATTGCTCCATTAAGTACTGACAGAAATAATTTGTTTTTTTCACCTTTCACCTCTGCAAAATGTTTTTATTTATCAGTAAAATGTGTGTTATTGCACATGCATTCCAGTTAATGCACTCTATGGCATGTATTTTGTGTTAAATTTTTTGCCCTTTTGTGTGCTGCCTCAGCCTTTAATAGCGTGTATCTGGGTTTATGTGCAAACCGTTTTCTGTTTGTTTTCCTATCTGTATTCATGTTCAGCATATGTTTTCCTTGTGAGGATTTATCTCTGTGTGTGTGTGTCTGTTTGTACAGAATCTCTGCAAAAGCCTGAACCTACCAAAGCAGCAGAGACGAGAAATAAATAGCTTTTTTATCTGATTTCTCCTCTGTATCAGTTTAGGCAAAGAGGAGCAATATCGCTGAAACGGTAGCTTCAGAGAAAAGAGGAGGAAGAAAGCACTGAGTAATCATTTTCTGATCTACAACTGTTATGAAGTTTGTGTTCATAACTGAAAGGGAAAGAATAGGATGGATTTAGTCTTTGTATGTTGTTTAAAGGAATGTGTTTGTGCAAGAAATGGTTGAGAAAGCCAAATATACCCAGACAAACTGTGGGGAAAGTTCATTTTTGGGGCTTTTTGTGCCTTTGTAGAGAGTGGATGGAGTTGGAAATCAGGAAGAGATAGAGTGGGGAATCACATATGGGAAAGGAGCCACTGGCCGGATTTGAACCTGGGTTGCCCACCTGGAGGGCCATAGCCTCTGTCCATGGGGCACGCCCACTAACCACTATGCCACCCGCGCCCTGTTTATCTGTTTGTTTATCCACCAGGTGCATCAGAAGCCAACCGTAAAACCCCATCCATGAACAAAACTTCATTCAGAGCTATTAAGCCCTTTTGATGCTGTAGGTATATTTGATGATGGGCTGTGATTGGATGAGAGGTGTCACTTGATGGACATCATAAGGGCATAATGTGGCTACTGGATCTGATCAAGGATCAGTAAAATGGGACAACGAGCCTCCTTCACGGGACGATCTAATTTGGTTCAGAATACGAGATGTTCTGCTGATGTGGGCAAAGATTCAGATCATGAGGTAAATGTATGTTGGAGTGATCCCAGCATAAGTCTGCAGAGGGCGCTAAATGTCTTGTTCTGCAAATCACACGAAAGTTCCCTGATATGAAACCAAGAGACGGCTTCAGGCCTCTAGGTAAGCCATTAAAACCCACATACATTGAGCAGCCCTCCCCTGGCAGCCGTGCGTTCTGCACCTCAAACGGCTTCCAGAGATCTGGCCAATCAGAGGAAAGTGGGCTAGTGGGGAGAAATTAGGGTTTTTACTGACCCCAGTATAAGATAAATAAGTAGTTTTTGGGCTGAAAAATCGTACAAAGCTGCTCTTTAGGTTTCACAGACTGACAACATGAAAGGTGGCCAAGCCGGCCTTATCGATGAGTAACCTGTACAATCGGATATATTTCTAATTCAAAGAGCTCTTTGTTTATTTGGAATTAAGAGTCAGGGTCAGAGAGAACACAAACCAGTCTGGAAATAACATGTAATAGTTCAGTCATTTATCTTATTTAGAATAAATGAGCCGAGCTTCAGGTCATGCAAGGAGAAAACTGAAGGTGATGGAAGAATTCTCATTACAAAATTATCAAAAATATTTCTCAACTCGACCCCAGAAACTCCTGTTTGGAGTTTGGGAGCTCCATCCTGTATCAGTGAGCTCATTCAAGGCAGAAATAAGATATTCGGCTAACCCAGTCATTTGCAGGAGGTTACATGTCATAAATTATGTAGAAAAAAAAATCATAAATCAACTCATCAATTATGCAGTATTTATCCCGAACCTCAATCTTCAGTTGATGTGCAGACTTCTTTAAAGAAAGTTAAAGTGTCTCTTCAGTTTTGATTCAAATAGTTTAGAGATGGTGGAAAGTCCCAGAAGAAAAGTGTCCAAAACTCCAGAGGTAACAAGCCCTCAACATTTAAAGTCCTCTCCCGACCAGTGGTGTGAACAGGGATGTAGATGGGCAGCCTTAGTCCTAATAATTCCTTTCAATTTTTCCTATTAGCCCCCCCGTACAGACAGAGAATCAGTCAAACTGTGAGTGGTACCATTAGAGGAGCCAGTCATCGAATGGTGTCCTGTTTTAGGTCCAGTGTGTGTCTCTGTGTGTCTGTAGTGTATGTAGTGTGTGTGTGTCTCTGTGTGTATGTAGTGTGTGCGTTCACCGGGGGGTGTGGTTCGTTAAGCAGCTCTAATTGAAAGAGTTTAAATCAGCTCCTGTTGAGTCTGTCGGCTTGCTACAGGAAATCAGAGGGAAAAGGTTCTTACTGGTGTGTGTGCAGAAAATTATAATCTGCATTTAGAGAGTTTTCACTATTTTATTTTAGAGGTTGTTTTTTTAAATGTTGAGCCTTTGCAGTTTCACTTTTTCACAGTCTAACCTTTGGTGTATGATGCGCACTGAAGGGGGCATCTGTCGGTATTCGTCAAGGTACCTTTGGTTGGTTTCAAGGTATTCTTTACTTTCAGTAAGAAATCTTTCATTTTGCTTTTAAGGTACCAATTTGAGTCTGTTTAAGGAATCCAAAAGCGTACTGTAGGTTTCAACCATAGGCTGTAAATATTAATGCACAAAACCTAAGTGATGTCACCCGTCTGTTACTGCAGGGGGCTCTGGAGGCTCACCAGCAGCAGCCGCCATGTTGGAAATGCTGTCTCAGTGACCGAACACAGAATAAAAATTAACACAGTAACAACACCTGTTGTTTGTGTCGTTAGAGGACACTGGTGACGTGAACGGTGTTATTAACCTGTTTCCTCTGAAATGACTTTGACTTCATGACTCATCCCCTTGAAGTGTGTGTGTGTGTGTGTGTGTGTGTGTGTGTGTGTGTGTGTGTGTGTGTGTGTGTGTGTGTCTACTTTTAGTCTTAAGAGAAATGTGAGACGTGTGTTTGTGCGTTGGAAGGCAACGTTGCATCGGGACGTTTGTGTCATTAAGTATGTCCTCGATCAGAGAACAGACTTTAAATTGTTTGTTTGAGGGTGCACGCTCAGGGAGTCAGGAGAGTGTGTGTGTTCACAAGTGTGCTGTTTTTAGATATGCCTCTAATTCTCTTTATGTTTGTGTTGATGTTGATTCTCATATTTGTGCATACACTTTTTAAAAATGTATGAGGTTACATTACGTGTGTGTGTTGACTTCAGCTTCATTAAATCCGACACCTTTTAATTAAATCCTGCGTGTGTTTGCGTGTGTGTGTTAATATTCCTGCATATTAACGGTTTTAATGTGTACTTGTGTGTTAATGTACATGTATTTTCCTGCTGGTGTGTGGTTACATGCATGGATGAGTCTGTCTGCGTGAACATGTGGTGTGCTTGTGTGTGCGTGTTGGTTTAATTATGTACAGTAGGAACAATTAGAAGCCTAGAAAGCACATCATCCCGTGGTGAAAAAAACAAAGATATGCAGGTAGAGAGACAGAAACTGATTTAACAAAACGTACTTTAGTGCAAGCTTAATTATTAAGCCCAATTCAGTCAGATCAACATTTACAGGAACAATGAGTCAAATTTGTCTGTTAGTTCATTCACAGTTTGCTCATCCCTAGCCAGTTGAGGCAAGCAGCGGTCGAG